>CM060588.1:620000-840366 GCA_030625065.1 Alectoris magna
GACTTTTTCACTCACTTTTTTGCTTCTTTTTGTCCTAGATTCTTGCTGCAACTGTTGAGAATGCCAACATTGTCCTGCAGATTGACAATGCCAGGCTGGCAGCTGATGACTTCAGAACCAAGTAAGTGCAAAGTTCTCAGGGGAAGGAAGGGACAGGGCAGCACGCTCCAGCCTGTGCTATATGCACCTGGAGCTGCCCCACAGCTCCTGCTGGCTGCTGGTGGCCACGGAGAGCACGTCTCCTCCTGGGCACAGCACTGTCCTGGCAGTCCTGCACCGTGGAGTGCTGTGTATGCACACCTGCTGTGACGTGCTGGCAGACATACACAAGCTGGGGCAGGAAACACAAAAAAATTGCTATCAGCTGGACCCAAAATGTGACCATATGCATGTCTCCAGGTTTGAGACGGAGCAGGCCCTGCGTCTGAGCGTGGAGGCCGACATCAACGGGCTGCGCAGGGTGCTGGACGAGCTGACCCTGTCCAGGGCCGACCTGGAGATGCAGATCGAGAACCTGAAGGAGGAGCTGGCCTACCTGAAGAAGAACCACGAGGAGGTGAGCGCAGCACCGGGCACACCCACTGGGACTGTAATGTGTACCCAGGGCAGGGGGGGGTCAGGTATGGGGTGCGGAGCCACCTGCAATTAGGGCTGTCACTCCTGTGTGTATCATGCTTTTCCTTTTCCCCAGGAAATGAATGCGCTGCGTGGGCAGGTGGGAGGTGAGATCAGCGTGGAGATGGACGCGGCTCCCGGCATTGACCTCACCAAGATCCTGGCCGAGATGCGGGAGCAGTACGAGAGCCTGGCGGAGAAGAACCGCAGGGACGCCGAGCAGTGGTTCTTCAGCAAGGTGAGCTCGACGCCCGCGGCTGCGCGGCCACGGCTGTGCCCACGCCGGGCTGTGACGCCCGGCTCGGCTCCTTGCAGACGGAGGAGCTGAACCGCGAGGTGGCCATCAACACGGAGCAGCTGCAGAGCGGCAAGACGGAGATCACGGAGCTGCGCCGCACCATCCAGAGCCTGGAGATCGACCTGCAGTCCCAGCTCAGCACGGTACGCGGGGCCGCTGCCCGCCGGCGTGGGGACGGGGCCCTTCCCCGCCGCCCCCGCCCCCCTGAGCCCGTCCTCTCCTCCGCACGCAGAAAGCGGCTCTGGAAGGCACCCTGGCCGACACCGAGGCGCGCTACGGCACCCAGCTGGCCCAGCTGCAGGCGCTGATCACCAGCGTGGAGGAGCAGCTGGCCGAGCTGCGCTGCGACATGGAGCGCCAGAACCACGAGTACCGGGTGCTGCTGGACGTCAAGTGCCGCCTGGAGCAGGAGATCGCCACGTACCGCCGGCTGCTGGAGGGCGAGGATGCCCAGTGCGTGGGGTTTGCGTGGGCAGTGGGGTGGGGAAGGGTGTTGGGAGTCCCTAACGTGCTGCCTGGGGCCTCACCCTGATTGCAGCCTTCAGGCCTCGCGATTCTTTGCATGCCAACCACATTTGCCCAAAGGCTCCTTCCCTGATTTCTGCCTGTGGAGGGATGCTCAGTGGCAGCACTCCCTGCTGCAAGGGGCAGTGGTTCCTCTGCCTCCAGGGGCATCCAGTGCAGCAGATGTTATCATAGTTCTTATGACTTCTCTGCTTTCCTCTCCTGCCTGCATACAGTGCTGTTGAAACAAGAGCTTTTCCCTAACTTCCCTTTTGTTTTCTCCTCCTCTTGCAGCATCTCTTCCCAGTACTCCTCTGCGATGTCCTCGCACTCTGGCAGAGACGGTAAGAATGCATCTTGCTTCACATGCCTATGGCACACAGCTTTGAGACCTCTCTTAGAGCAGCTGCCAAAGTGATGCAGGGAAAGGCAGCCCCCAGGGTGCTGCTGGAGGAGGCAGTGGCAGAGACAGGATAGCACAGGAGCATCCCATAAAAAGCAACCGCAGGGAGAAGCTGTAAGGGACGGAGATGCCCTGCATCCCTTTATCCCCGGGGTGCTTCACTCCAGACAAACCCTGTGGCTGAGCAGCCAATGTCCCCACTCTGCACAGAGCCAAATAACTGAACCACCCCACAAAGTCATGGCGTGGGCCCTTTGTGTTCCTCAGCCTTCCCAACAGCTGGGCACTTCCCTCTTTCTGGCCAGTGCAGGGCTGTCCCAGGCTGCGTGTTCTGATACCCCACAGACCTTCCCACACCTTCCTCCAGCCCATGTGGCTCTGGACAGAGTCTTAAGGAATTTCTCTCCCTCCCCCTCCCTCTCTGCCTCTCCCTGCAGCCATTACGTCCTCGCGCCAGGTGCGCACCATCGTGGAGGAGGTGCAGGATGGGAAGGTGGTCTCATCCCGTGAGCAGGTGGCACTCACCACGCGCTAGTGGGACCCACAGCAGCCCCAGGCTCTGCCCGACGGAGCTGTGCAGCACACAGCTGGCTTCGCCACTCAGCTTCTCCCCCGACGGACCCTAACCACATGCAGCTGCCATCGTGCACTCTGTACACATTTAATAAAGCTTTGTTTTTCATTGACACAACTGCAGACACACGAGCTCTCTAAGTCAAGGGTTTGGGCGTTCATGGCAGGGAAGTTCCAGAAATCCACAGCTGGAGCGTGGGAGGAGAGGTGTGTGCCTGGAGCAGCAGGAGTCCGGGCTGCTTGTTCTGTGGAACTCAGTGCTGATGGGCGCGGGAACTGAGATGTGACCTGGTCATGTTGATGTGAGAAAAAGGCAATGATGTTTTTGGACAAAGTGCCAAATGAGAGCGGACTGAAGCCAGCAAACACAAAGCTGTGCTCTCTGACGCTCAGTACCAGGAGGAGCCGCTCCCTCCCGCAGGCGGAACCCCGAAGAGCCCAGCAGGACTGCGACTGCCACGTGCACTGCTCACAGACACGAGCACAGCATCAGCTGGCAAACCTCATCCAAACATTCCTCCTGCCTCATTTGACTGCCTTAAAATCACACTGTTAGGCACACTGCACCAAGACTTTACGCAGGTATTTTGATGTTGCCGAGGGCTGCATTTAATACCTCTACGGTAACCAGTGCTTAATCTGCAGGGGATGAGCAGCCACCACCCGGTGTCACTCTGACACCCAGCAGATCCCAGGTAAATCTTTCCTGCAGCATTTTGGCACTGGGACACCAATGCAGGGTGGGAGAGCTCCTGCCTGCACGCGCTGGAGCTGCCGGTCAGGCACACCGCGATGGAAGGGGCTGTGGGGGGAGGGCTGCAGGGCCTGCTGGAGTGATGCCATCACTGAGCGCGACTGGCTCAGCAGTTGTGGAAGAAGGCAGGAAGTGAAACACCAACCAGAGGGCAGAGTTCACCACGTCGCTCTTTGCCAGAACTGCAGGCCCTGCAGCAACAGGGAACCATCTGACCCCATGGTCACCTCATGGGTGACCCCATGAGCTACGCCTGCCTCAAAATAAAAAAGGGATCAAACAATAACAAACTTCAGCGTCAGGTTGTCTTCATAGCAGTGGGCAAGGGTGCAGGGAGGGATTCAGAGTTAGCTGAAAATGCGCTATTTTTTGCCATCAGAAGACAGTGATTTTCTCTCAGGTGTGTGTGTTGGCAGCTACTGAACTCTCGAGCTCCCTGCAGAATGCCCCATGTGCGCCAAAGACAGAAAGGAGTTCTGGAAAACACAGCCATTGCAGATTAAATGGAAGTGAAAGGCTACAGGAGTGGCCAACCAGGAGCTGCCCTGCTGCCCACCCTGGCACAGCCCATCTGTGCCACCGACCCCCAGTGCCAGACCCCCCCATCCACAGGAAGGCCCAGACGGAGCACCTGGAGCTGCTGGGGGCTGTTGGGAGCCAGGGCTATTGAGAACCCATTTGGTTCCCTTGGGAGGACTGCACCAGGCATGGTTCTCATTCATCCATGTATATATGCTGTAGTAAAAAAGGCTTAAATTCAGCATAAGGCTCTGCAAACCCTGTGATCACAAAGATGAAAGCCCATGCTCCGCTTACATAACTGCTGTGCTATACTGTAGCCATCTCACAGAAGGAAAATACCACCTACAGTTCACATCTGTGAAACGCGCACAGATTGCCGCATCCAAGAGACGGACAGACGCTGCTCAGGACAGCGTGCTCCACATTTCCTGCAGGATGCCAGAGCAGGAAAAGCAGTGACTGAATTCGTCGAGGAGTTCAGATGCAAGTCCTCAGCAAGCAACGGCAACGAAACAAAAACGGAAACCAGGAATGTCTTCAAAAGATATTCCATCAGCAGAGACACCAAGAGACGTGAAGGACGTGCCGGCGTCAGACTGAGTGCATGACTACAGGAGCACACACAGCAACTGGCACTCTGCACCAGCACTGTGTCCCAGCACGAAGGCTCTGTGTTCACATCGCAGCGTTTCACCCTCGGGAAGGAGTGCTGTTATTGCAATAACTGCCATTGCTCTTCCCGTCCCACAGAGCACCAAACTGAAACCTGGAGAAATGCAGGAGTGCCCGCAGTGACTCACAGTGCTGTGCTCGGAGCACTGCAGCCCTGACGTCCCCATGAGCCGCAGGGCTCGGGCAGCAGCTCCTCCTGGGCAGCTTCAGAGACAGCTGAGTCAGCATTTAGATAAGAGAGCGCCCGTAAGCAGCAGCACAAGGATTCTGCATAGGTGAAACTGCCTTAAAGCACTCTGAGACTACAGAGGGCTCCTCCCCGGGGAGATCCAGCCCTGCCTTCTCATTTTCCTCACTCGTCTGAGCCTGGTTGTTCCGTGGGGCAGAGCAGCGCTTGGGAGTGACGGCGGCGCCTGTCGCCTTTGGAACGTGGGGCACCGGGACGCCACGGGAAGCCAAAGCACAATTCCTTTCTGTCTAATTTTTTAACAGATTTAATTTTTTAACAAAATCAAGCGGGAGCAGCACCTTTACCCAGGGGAGGCCTTTCCATCCTCACTTCTTCTTGAAGCAATAACGTTTCCCTATCAGTCCTGCACAGCGGGCCGCAAAGTGCCAGTGGAGGTGCACACACACCCTCGTACACATGCACACACACACACCCTGTGCAGGGCACACTTACACACACACACACACACACACACACACACACACACACACACGCCCTGGTTCCCACTGCAGATGACTGCATCCAGCTGAGTGCTCCCAGCAGTGCTGCCATTACACACACGGAGAGCATCGTTACCAGATTGCTCCAACAAAAATGAAAATCTCTTCTAGTAAAATAAAGAGGGCAGCTGCTGGCAGGCTGTGAGGTGTGGCCTGGTGGAGATGCACGTCCCATTATGGAAAGGAAGAAAACCACCGTGACGAACACACAAATGCACTGAAATCCCCTACAATCATGAGTGGAATACTTCCCCACGTAAGCTGTAGTATTCATCATTGGCTACAGAGACCTACAGCTATGTCCGAAGTTCAAAATGGAAACACAGAACCCACACCACATGTAAAGTGTTCTGGATTTGCAGCGCCGGGATAAAACCAAGGCTAATGAACCCGGCTGAATGGCACAGCAGTGCCCCGGAGCAGGCTGCGCCAGGCGCGTCCTTCGTGTGACGGGTCTGGGTGAGTTGGACGCCGGAGATGATGCTGAAGAGCAGCAGTGTGACAGGCACCACTTGGCCGCATTAATATTATTAACAACATGAAAAATCTGGATGACAAAGCATTGTAATTATCTCTCCAGTTCCTCAGTTCAGCATCCCTACACTGAAAATATGTTGAATATCCTTCTTCTTTTGTAGTCTCTTTGATGCGCTTCCCCCAGACTGCTTGGAGGAGCTCCGTGGTGCTGCCAGGATTGGGGTCAGACTGCTCCCAAAATTCTCCACGCTTCAGTTTTAGAAAGGCACTGCACCATCTCCTTTGGCCGTCCTCTCCTGGCAGCAAATAGCCATAGCTAGCTGCTGTGCTTGGGAGGAAAAGGAAATATCCTTTTCTTTTTTACTTTGGATAAATATTTGCATGTTTTGTCTACCTGCTAAAGCAGCAGAATGCAAACCCTGGCGTCTCTCCTCTGGAAGGGGATGTCATGGTGCACGCTGGAGGAAGAGAAGCAGCAAGCTATCACCGCTCAAGCTCCATATTTTCTGTGCACTCCATTTCCGTGGTGTGATGCCAGGGGCCATGGCAGAACCTCACCCCACTGCTGCCGCCCAGGGGTTCCCCCCCCACCCCCTGGGGCAGCTGCACCACGGGCGCCTGCACCCCGGGGGGCAGAGCAGGCTCTGCAGGGCAGGCGGCACCAGCCCACAGCGATCCCCTCCAGCAGGACTCGCCCCCCCGCGGGTAATTGCTGTTTCATTCCCCAGGCACTCTCAGGTATTGTCGCTGTTTGTGTCACTGTTGTTTGGTTGTCATCACAAGTCAGACCTGATGATTCAGGAAGTCACATTTTTGATGTAGTTTTGAAACACACTTCTATTAACCAAAGCATCTTTCTGTTGTGGGATCGCCGGAGACAAACGCCCATGGGGAAATATTCCAGGCGCAGAACTACCAGGTCGGGTGGAGGAAGAACAAACAGCTCTTCTCCAGCAGCAACATCCACAGGGCGGTATAAATAGGGAGCAGTGGGGCTGGAGGCTGGCAGCAGCTCCCACACCGCCCGCGCAGCTCGCGCGGCTGCACCATGAGCTGCGCCCGGCACTGCGGCACCCGGGGCAGCGCAGGCAGCTGGGCGGGCACCACGCGGGTCTCCTCCACCTCCCCAGGCCGGCACGCTGCCTTCGAGCTCAGGGGGTTCTCTGGTGGCAGTTTGGGCGAGGGGCTGCTCGGGCAGCAGCTGGGTGCCGGCAGCATGAGTGGGGGCAGCTTCGGAGCGACCCAGCGGGCCTGTTCCACCCTTGGGTTCAGCACAGGGGGCATGAGTGCGCGCGGCATAGGAGGTTTCGGCAGGGCCGGGGAGGGGATCCTGTTTGCCAACAATGAGAAGGCGACGATGCAGAACCTCAATGACCGCCTGGCCTCCTACCTGGACAAGGTGCGGCTGCTGGAGAGCGAGAATGCCGAGCTGGAGTGCCGCATCCGGGAGTGGTACGCCAAGGTGGGCCCCAGCTGCGAGCCGCGGGACTACAGCTGCTTCCACAAGGAAATTGAAGACCTTCAGAACCAGGTAAAGCATCTCGAGAAATGTCTCACGCTTCTTTGGGCCTCACTTTCACATGGGGGCAGACCAACGCCCAGCGGCAGTCTGGAGGTGCGGGAGGTGGCAGCTGACATGCAGAGATCAGAGAGCAGCAGCTGCGCTCACAGACAGCTGACGCTCCTGCAGCCCACCATGGAGGCTCCCCACTGTAATGCCATTTAACTGATTAATAACCCCAACACATGAAACCATTATAAAATAACCATGTTGCAGTGCCCCGGGTGGACATTTCCTCCAGGCCTCCTGCAGCCGGCAGAACCTGCCAGCCCAAATCTCTCCCTGTGCTTTCTTTCCAGATCCTGTGTGCAGCCATGGAGACCAACAAAATCCTTTTGAACATTGACAACAGTCGGATGACGGCCGATGACTTCCGAGCCAAGTGAGCCCTGTGCTGGGCGGGGGGGCCCAGGGAAGGAAGGGGTGGGCACCGAGGTGGTGTGGGGCTGAAACCTGCCCACTCTGCTGCTATATTCAAGCACAGTTCTCTGTGCAAGGCAATGTCCACAGCATCACGTGCCTGAAGCAAGAGAACTTGGTCCCAATTTCATCCCTCACGCTCAGCTCAAGCACTTGCAGTGCTTTGCTGGCATGTTGAGTTCCTGTTCCTGTGCCTAAGGTATGAGACCGAATGCAGCCTCCGGCAGAATGTGGACGCGGACATCTGCAACCTGCGCCCTGTGCTGGACCAGCTGGCCAGCTGCAAGGCTGACCTGCAGCTGCAGTGCGAGGCTGTGACCGAGGAGATGTGCTGCCTCCGGGCAAACCACGAAGAGGTCAGATACCCCTCACCCTAAAGAAATCTGTGGGAAGAAGGGAACTTCCCCCAGGTGGGAATACGACTGTCTGGGTGCATGTTGTCTGCAGGAAATGAGCTGCCTGAGGAAGCAGGCAACCGGAGACGTGAGCGTGGAGGTCAACGCCTGTCCCGGCCCAGACCTGAGGAAGATTCTGGAGGAGCTGCGGTGTCAGTATGAGACGCTGATGGAGCGCAACCGCAAGGAGACGGAGCAGTGGTTCGCCTGCAAGGTACGTTGCGGCGTGCGGCTCTGCCCTCTGCCTGTGAGGGAGAGGGAGAAGCGAGAGATCAGTGCTTCTCCACTTCCTGGTGGTGTCTGGACAGCAGCAGTTCCACCTAGGAGAAACTCAGATTGGTTCCACGGCCCCATTGCAGCGCTCTTCTGCTGGTGGCTGAGGAGCTGCAGTGCTGCGGGGTCACAGGGCGTGTGGGGCCTGGGCTGGGAACACCTGAGGGCTGCAGCACGAGCAGACGTGTGGGGCTATGGTGCGGGATGGGCAGGGCTCACAGCGCTCCTTCTGACCTCAGGTGGAAGAGGTGAACCTGGAGGTCATCACCAGCAGCCAGGAGATAGAGTCGAGCAACAAGCAGGTCACAGAGCTGAGACGCCAGCTGCAGGGCCTGGAGATCAACGTGCAAGCCCAACTGACCATGGTGAGTGACACACAGCTCCGTCTCAGCCTCCCAGCTCCCTGCAGAGAGCTGCACGACCAGAACCACACGGATGGGTACACTGGGACAGCTCTGCAGTGGGATCCCTCTGATAAGAAGTCCAGGCTGCCTGTGACAGCTGCGTAACCCATCCACCTTTTTGCTGCTTCCATTCTCAGAAAGAGAACCTGGAGTCCTCTCTGGCTGAGACAGAATGCCGCTACAACAAATACCTCGCTGAGCTGCAGGGCCAGATCTCCTGCGTGGAGCAGCGGCTGGCGGAGATCCGGGCAGAGATGGAGTGCCAGAACCAGGAGTACAAGAGCCTGCTGGACATCAAGTGCCGCCTGGAGCAGGAGATCCACACCTACCGCTGCCTGCTGGAGGGCGGGCAGCAGGACATCATGTACTCAGGCTGCAGGCAGAGCCGGGCACAGTGACATCCCCGGGCTGTCACTTACAGGGATATGAAAACCTGAGATTCGAACAGCAAAAGAACACAGAGGCGAAGAACCAGCAGCGCCCTGCTTCCAGCCAGGGCCGGGAAGCCAACCACGAGGAGCTGAGCATTTGGCTCTGACTGATGTCCGACTGTGAGCTCCTTCTCTCCCCTGCGCGGAGCGTCAGCCCACCGCTCCCACCCTGCGCCAGCCCTGCCCTGCCCTGTGCTGTGGGGCGGCTCCCGCTGAGCTGGGGAAGGTGCTTTGTGACAGCTGTCATTTAGCTGAGTCCTGCTGGCTCTGCACTGATAGACAGGATTAGGGACGGGCAGTTAAATTCCCTGAAACAATAAATCATCTAAACGTTTTCAGTTTCACACGACAATTTTAATTACAGTTTGGGGAAATTCAATTTGTATGCAAAGCAGCTGGCTCTTCCTTGCTTTCCATGGAATGAGATTTTGCAACAGAGAGGTGCTGTGCACAGAGCTGACTGAGCCCCCAGCGCCCCACAGCTGGGGGTGTTTTAACGGGGGTGTCCCAAAGAGGGCTCTCCAGTCCCACGTGAGCTACACGAAGCGTCAGCTCTCACTCCCAAAGCTCCTCTGCTGCGGTGTGTGAACAGCACTGCTGTAAGTGATGGAGTCGCTGTTCCTGGAGGTGCTCAGGAGATTCGTAGATGTGGCCCTTGGGGACGGGGTTGGGCACGGTGGGGATGGGTTGGTAGTTAGATTTTGCGGCATTAGAGGTCTTTTTCAACCTGAATGACTTTATGGTCCCACAGTCAGGGTGTTCTCCCAGGTGGGGCTGAAGAGCTGCGGGGGAAGTCAAGGCCAGTGCGGAGCCATTCACCAGGGATGTAAGATTCAGAAAGCTGGGGGGAAGAGGGAGGAGAAATGCGGTACAAAAGGAAGTGGGGATGTGAGAAGGATGGGGGTGCATCAAGGAAATTCCAGGCAAAGCCATGCTGAACCCTGGGCAGGACACTGCAGACGGGAGATGTCCCTTGGAAGGCTCCCAAAGAACAAATCCCCAGAAAAAGCAAAGCAAACTCATGGGCTGCGCTCAGCACCTGCTGCCCTCAGCTGGGATGTGCCGGGATCCACACGCTTGTCCCTAATAAAACTGAGCCACTTCTGATACAGCCCTGAACCTGAGAAACAACTTCCACAACTAATGAATTATACGAGCATTTAAAAACGTGTTCTGCAGATCGTTATGCTCGGAAGGGATTTCTGCTGGGAGCGCAGGAGGAGACGAGGAGCGATTCAGGGCGGCTGCAGGGAGCGCGGGGCGGCCGACGGGCAGCCTTTGGTTGGAAGGGACTTTCAAGCAAAAGTCAAGTTTTCATTAAAGTGGGCGTGTGCTAATATAATCTAATATAACACAATTTGCAGCGCCTTTGAGGTATTATGAATGTGTAGGAACAGGATAAAATCAAGAAGAACAAGTTTTCCCAAATAATACTGAAGTAGTAATTTGAAAGCAAAGCTGTGCTGGACCTGACACGCCGTTCTGCCAGGGGAAGCGATTCCAAGAGAAAATGCTAAACAAGGAACCCTGAAAGCATCCAGAAAGAAAAAGCGAGCAGGAAGAACCAGCCGGCAGCGGGCAGGCAGATAAAAGGGCCAGACAAATTAATAGGTGGGAGAGAGGGGTTTTGAAAGTCAGATGCAGTAAACAGGCAGAAAAAAGTGGCGGTGGTTTATTGCACACAGAAAGGAACGGCAACAGACGGAGGAACCGCGCTGTGTTGTGCTGTTGTGCCCACTGCTGTGCGGGTGGGTCCGGGCCCCTTCCTAACAGCGCCCTGGGGGGGACAGGGGATGAGCTGTGCCCGCAAAGGGTGACGGAAAGATCCGCGAGGAGCGACCGTGCGCAGCTGTGAGACAGCAGCGAGCGAGCAGAAATCAATCGGATCTGCGAAGCGCGAGTGCTGGACAGCAGCCGGGAGTGAAGGGCTGCACTGCGCATGCGCTGACGCTGATTGCCGGCGTTGGAATCGTGGGCTGTGAGCTGCTGTATGGTACAAGCTCTAATTTACCCATAAAAGTCTGTTCCATGAGGCATGCAGACAGGCGAGCCTCACCCACAGCCCTGTCACTGTCCGTGGAACTTGTACTTGAGTTTATTGGGTTGTGTAACAGTTGTAAAGAGTTATGTACATCAGTAACGTACTACTGTCATCAAGCAGGAGATTTATTGGCCCGCTGCACCAAATAACTTCATTTACACTGCCTGCATGACCCACATCCTGGAGACGCACTGCAAGTAGTGATGCTTTAGCACAAGTATTAAACAAAGGCACACAGAGAGTTCTCAGGGCCATGGCTGGCCCACACTTGGGCTGTCCGCAGGGTCTGAGCTCTGCCAGGACGTGCCAGGCTCTGGCAGCAGCACCGCAGGTCACAGCCGCGCCGCCCGCAGCCCCAAGCTGGAGATCTCTGCAGCTTCCTGCAGCCATCAGTCCCCATCCATCCCGACACGAATTCCCTCACGCTCCGCTTTGCCACGAAGAGCGGCTGCACTCCCAGCGATGCAGAGGCTGTGCAGCGCGCTGTGCTCGAGGCTGGCAGCCACTGGGGGAACTGAACGCCCTTGAGGTGTGGGTCGGGCTGGGAGCTGCAGAGGGAGGGAATCCAGCTGAACACCTCGGCATCATGCTGAGCCTCATCACCGCCACGAGCCCGGAGCTGAGCTGGAGATGCAAGCAGTCTGCAGGAAAGGAGCGACCACCTTTCCCAGCACTCTCAGAGTGCAGCACCGCAGCCTGCAGTGCTTCCAGCCGCCTCCCAGCTCCGCCGCTCAGCGCGGGGGACGCAGCTCTGACTCACAGCCCCACAACATCACAGTCTGCATCTGAGAGCTGGGAGCGCGAGGTCTGGAGCCGGCTTAGTATCACTTCAAAGCAGGTTTTAATAAGTGATGCCCAATGGCTGTTATGCAAATCATTACTGCTAATTACAAGTGACAAGATAGCATCGTATTCCAGTGAGGTTGCACAAACATCACTGAAGCAATGCTTATGAAAGCAAAGTTCTGTCAAATTGGACGCACCCTCCTTGTAGCTGACATGAGGAGCGCTATCAGTTTGATAAGCAAAGTGAGCAGAATGTGGCACGGCGTGCACGGCTGTGTGCTGGGACCACCACGGCCCCTCTGCCCGTAACACACCTTGGGAACGTGGCACCACCTCATGCCAGTGTACCTACACCCCAGTATGAGTCCCGTGGGAGAGCGGGAGGATGGGTCCAGTCTTGGCTGGTAAATGTGACTCTGCAGCCCGTGGGCCTCTGAGCCAGGACGCATGTAAACAGCCCATCAGTGCTGCCAGCCAGTTTGCTCTGTGGAGTAAGACCTGCTCCTTCTGCCATTGGTGGCTGAGGACACGGGCAAATGCTCACAGCCACCCGTAATGCCCCAAACCTGCAACGTGCCTGCTAAACTGAGACTCTGAAAGGGAAAAAAGGCGACCCGAGCCCAGAGCGCTGCTCTCTGTGGGCTGCTGTTAGGCAACTTCTGAAAACCAACGCAGCAGAAGCAAAGCTCCAAGCAATCCAGACATTATATTAATTTCTGCTGGCTCTCACAGCCACACCCTGTCTTCAATTATATTCCTCAAAATGTCTGATGAAAGCCAGATTTACTCCCTATCCTCCTTTTTGCTCATGATTTTCACTCCGATGAGTCTGGGCTGTGTGGGGAGCAGGGAGATGTGTTTCCAGGGGGAGGACGGACTCGTATTTCAGGAGCTGCAGTTGGCAGTCTGAGCTCTGAGGGACTCCAGCGCTGTCCCTGAGCAAGTTATTTGTCTGTACCCTATGAATAATGAATATTCCAGGATGCTGCCAGCCTTAGGTAGGCGTCCTCTATCATTTTTGATCTAAACAAAGAAATAAATGAGCTCAACGGAGAGCAGAATCCTAACGTATGCTCATGAGAAGATGATCACATCTACACATCTTTGGGGTCATTCGCTCACCCCGGGGCTGGGCGTCACTGCAGTGCCACCACCGGAGGAGGGGGAGCACATTGGTGTGGGTGTCTGCTGCCCTCGTCCCCAGGCGACGGCTGCTCTCGGGGCTGCCCGTGGGGTGTCCCACACTGCCAGGGAGGATTTATCCCAGCGGCTTCTGTAACTGTGCACAGGGACATCCTTGAGTGGAAGGTTGCCTGTGAGTAAGAGCGGCTGGAAATTCCACGCTGCAGGGAAGAGAAGCCTCTGTCCCTCAAAGAGCAGAACATCCTCCCATTACCGCAGTCTGCTGGACAAAGGCACCTGTGCTGGCTGAGCCAGTCCTCCCCGTGCTCCCCGGATCTCCCGCCCAGCCTGGGAGATTCTGTCCCAGCAGTGATGGTCGGGCTGTGCCAAAGCTTTACCGCTCTGACAAACTCGGGCAGCAAATGTGGAGAGCTTTCCTTGCTCGATACAATCTTGGTTGTTGGAGATGGCAGTGACCTGCTGGATCTCATCGCAGTTGGGACAGGGAACCCCATGAATCACCCATCACCCCTTTCCTGTGAGTCCCTTCTTTATCTATGGACAGCACAAACTGAACGATTGCCGTAACAAAAAGTAACTTCAGAGAGGCACTTCAGTCTGTGTGACACCCGGATCAGGGGGCAGACAGGAACTTCCAGCGCTTCGCAGACTACGAGCAAGTTGAGTTCCTGGGCTGGCATGACAGCATCGTGGGCTATGGATGAGGTGACTCAAGAAATCTCGCAGTAGAGGTACCGGAGCCCTCTGCCTGTAATTGCGCCAGCCGGCAGGCATCAGCACCACGACACCCCGGCTCTTTTAGCTCCTATGGTCACCATTGTTCACGCTTTTCAGAAGTGTAAATTTATATTAACTGCCCACTTTCATTCCTCGCAGTCTGCTGTAGCACATGGTAGAAAAATGTTTGCTGGACTAAGAATAAAACAAATACAAATTAATAAAAGATAAAAGGGACTTTGATGTTATAAATACCAATCCTGCTGCTTTGTACATAATCTAGGGCAACTTTCTTGACTTCTTGTAGGGTTTGCATCATACAAAAAGCTGATGACTCATAAAACATTATTTTACTTTTTGGAATAAGCTGCTGACATGTAAAGTATCTTCCTTGTGAACTGGGATTTCTAGAGGGAAACTGCCTATGGGTTATTTATTCCTGGCATAAACAGCGAGACTAGCCAGCCCCGTGGGAAGAAGAAACACCCCGGAGGTGGCACCCACTTGGAAGGTATAAATAGGGATCTGCGGCAACCACCAACCTGCAGTCTGATTCCGTATCACGCTGTGCATCTTGCTTTGGGCTTTGGGTTGGATTTGCAGCTGTCCTCACAATGAGTTGTAGTATTAAGCAGACAACTGGCTCTCTCAGGGGCAGGACCAGCGGTGGCAGCTGTGTTATTGGTGGTGGTGGTGGTGGTGGAGGAGCGCGGATGTCCTCGGTCTCCTCTGGAAGATACACGACTTGTGGGATAGGTGGTAGCCGAGGGTTCTCTGGGAGAAGCTACTGTGGTGGTGTGAATTACGGAGGAGGACTGAGCAGCGGCAGCCTGGTCGGTGGGAGCTATGGAGGTGGCTTAGGAGCCGCTGTCCTCGGAGGATGTTCAGGCATTGGATTCAGCGGTGGCAGTGCTCGCTTTGGCAGTGGCATTGGAGGTGGCCTTGGTATCAGCCTTGGTGGAGGGGTAGTTGGAGGGGGTTTTGCTGGTGATGGCATTCTTCTTTCTGGTGACGAAAAGGTCACCATGCAGAACCTTAACGACCGCCTGGCTTCTTACCTGGACAAGGTGAGGTGCCTGGAACAAGAAAATGCTGACCTGGAGTGCAGAATCAGGGAGTGGTACGCCAAGCAGGGCCCCTTTTGTGAGCCACGGGACTACAGCTGCTATTATAAAGAAATAGAAGATCTTCAGAACCAGGTAACATCACTTCTCAGCTGCTTCCTCGCTTGTAAACTCCCACGCTGTTGCTTCACAGCTTAATGCAGCTATTGAGAGTAACATTTCACTGTTGTAAAACGCTCCTTGTAAACAGACATTAAGACAAGTGCCTGTAGAGAGCCCTAAAGCTCAAACGTAAAAGTCTTGAGAGTTTGGATTGTTTCCATAGCTTTTATTCATCAGATATAATTGAAAGGGAAAGTGATGTGTGCATGGAATACATCTGGATTGGCTCAGCAGCCTGAGTTAGATTTGTGCCAAGGTGTTTGAGTGGATGATTGCCAGGAGAACAACTAAACGAGAGATAAATAACAAGTCATATGAGCTTATTCTGTCATTCATCTCGCAGAACTCCAGTTAAAAATTGTTTCCTTTGTTTACACGTTTACTCGTTCATACAGAACTGGGAAGTATTGGACACCTAATTAAAAGTGAGAACAAAGACAGCATTGCCAGAATGCAAGTTAAAATTGAAAAGTTTTTCGCAAAGCGTCTATTTGGCAAAACTTCTAGGATGCCAACACACAGAGAAGAAAGTGAAAGGAATCCAGGAAACAAACAGGCAGAATGAGACAGACCTATAATTAAGTCCTGGAAGGTTTTATATCTCTTATCCACAAAAGTAAGATTTAGACTTAAAAGGCTGAGAGGATTGCGGCAGGTGCTGGGCAGCACCAAAAACACCCCCCTGTCTGCACCTGGACTCTGTGTTTCAGCCTTTTGATGCCTCCGCAGTGCTGTGCTGAATGCTCACACCGTGCCTGCTGCGCTCAGCTGCCCCGCGCCAGCCAACAGCACGCAGAGCCTGGGGTTGGTCTGCTGCACCGGGTGCACTGCAGCCCGACGGGACGGGGAAGAGGCTTCAGGAGTGACCACTGAACTCTCTTCTTTTCCAGATTGTCTGTGCAACCATAGACAACAACAAGATCATCCTGAACATCGACAACAGCCGGATGACAGCCGATGACTTCCGAGTGAAGTGAGTGCCGCCGGTGCTGCAGCAGGCTGCTGGGATGCGGCTCAGGGCTGCAGGCTGTGCAGAAGGGCTCCTGCAGCCCTTACATCCAGAGCTGCCTTCGTGTCTGGGGCAACAAAATGGTTCTGTATGCCGATGGGAGTTGTGCAGAAAGCATCCAGCAGGTTGTGCACAGGGAGCGGTGCAGGCTCACACGGCTTCTTAAGGGAGGTTTTTGTTTTCTCTTGTCAGAGCATGGAAATGTGGTGAGTGACCCTTTCACAAAGCTGGTAGAGAAAGTGAGTTGAGGGCAGACCTGGGAAGGGGAACCTCAGACCGCTTCCCTCAGCATCCTGGGGGGCTGGTTAGGAAATGGCTGTAAGAAAGGCGGACGGTGTAGCGCAGAAAAGAGCCGATGATGGGGTCAGATGCTGACTGCTCTCTTTTGCTTTCTTTCTCACTCAGGTACGAGACGGAGCTGGCCCTTCGCCAGAGCGTGGAGGCTGACATCAACGGGCTGCGCCAGGTCCTGGACCAGCTGACGCTCTGCAGGTCCGACCTGGAGGCACAGCTGGAGTCGCTGCGGGAGGAGCTCTGCTGCCTGAAGAAGAACCACGAGGAGGTAGGCTGCTGGCCCCCACACAAAGCCTCCCTTCACTCAGGATCCATGCTCTCCCTTCCCTCGGTTGTACACGGCTGATACTGCAAAGGCCTTCACTTCCTCTGCCATGCTGCTGGATGGAGGTGGCACAGGGAGCTGGGAGCTGGCAGTGCCTCCAGCCAGGCTCCTCCCTGCTCTCCCTGGTGTTCTCCGTGTTTCTGAAAACCTGGTGTGGTTTTCTCCAGGAAATGAACTGTCTGAGGAAACAGTCGACTGGAGATGTGAGTGTGGAGGTCAATGCCTGTCCTGGCCCTGACCTCAGGAAGATCCTGGAGGAGATGAGGTGCCAGTACGAGACGCTGATTGAACGCAATCGCAAAGAAGTGGAGGATTGGTATGAGTGCAAGGTGAGCACATTTATTCAGCTGTGACTTCTCCAGGCTATGGTTCCACGCCAGTTTACCTTAGGTTAAAACCACACATCTGTAACAGTATTTGGCACTGATTTCAACTGCCCATGTGCCACAGGGGATGCCACCTCTGTGCGTCCCTCCTGGGTGACAGGAACTGCTGCAGCCCGGTGGGGCTCGAGGCAGGAGCTCTTTCCACAGTGGATGAGAGGTGGGAAGAACTGGAGAGTGGCCCTATCAGAGGAGTTACGGGCAGGGGTTACCCCATTAGGTTGAGCAAATTCACTCAAAGTTTTCTCATTTCAGGCTTTTTGCTACTTCAACTGCTCTTTGCTTAATCCTTAGCCTGACTTACAGTGAAAAACTCCCTTAAGAACTGTGCTCTGGCTTGGTGATTTGCAGATCGAGGAGGTGAATCGGGAGGTTATCACGAGCGGTCAGGAGGTGGAGACGTGCAACAATCAGGTCACCGAGCTGAGGCGGCAGCTGCAGGCCCTGGAGATCGACCTGCAGGCGCAGCTCAGCCAGGTGCGTGCAAAGCTCACTGCTGCAGCTCTGCTTCAGGGCGAGAACCTGCAGTTAAGTGCAGCTTCCTCACGCCTGTATTTCTGTTGTGCCACCTGTCACCCTTCAGAGGGACAACCTGGAGTCCTCTCTGGCTGAGACAGAATGCCGCTACAACAACCACCTCGGTGAGCTGCAGACCCAGATCACGTGTGTGGAGCAGCAGCTGGCGGACCTGCGGGCGGAGATGGAGTGCCAGAACCAGGAGTACAAGATCCTGCTGGACGTCAAGTGCCGCCTGGAGCAGGAGATCCACACCTACCGCTGCCTGCTGGAGGGCGGGCAGCAGGACCTTATGTGAGTGCACCTGAGACACACGAGACACTGAAATGCCTTTGTTCTGTGTATTTCAAAATACCCAAGCATTGCCACAAGAAGAGAGCTCGCTGCACTATTCAGCCGAGTTTGTGCCAAAGACAGAAACAGACCAAGAGCAAAGGGTCAACGCACAAACTGTAGTTCTAATGGATCTGCCATTCCCTTCACTAAAATGTTCTTTTCCTTTCCACTCAGTCAGCAAGGAGGAATCGGTCAGTTGTCGGGTCTAGGAGGAGGAGTTGCACGAACAGGAGGAATAGGAGGAGGAGGTATCATCCGAACGAGCCACACGTACACTTCGTCTGCCCAGATGCCATCCTGTGCGGCTGCGGAGATACAAGGTGAGGGCTGCAGAGCTCTGCTGGGCTTCCAGCCCTCTTTGCTCCACTGCAATGTTACCAGAGGGGAGGGGGCAAGGGGGTAGGGAGGGGAAGGACAGAGCTAGAAGGCAGGTGAGGCACAGACAGCAGAGAACAGGGAGAAAGGACTGGTCTGAAGTCTAGGGCAAAGGAATGAGCAGGAGAAAGGAGAGCCCTGAAACTGGAGGAATTTTGGTAGAAAATTACCAGTACTATTTCAGGGGGAAACTTCCAGCCAAACTGAAACAGAAATAAATGAGCACAGTGGCAGCTGGTGCAGCTGAATGAGGGTGAGCGGAGCACCATGCAGTGCTCAGCCCAGCGCTGTGCTTGCAGCTCCCACCATTTGGCACTGCTATGGAAAAGGACAGAGCGTGCCTGAGCCACCACGGGTCCCATCTGCCTGACTGCAGGCAGCAAGCAGCCCTTCCTGCAGGGCTGGCATTCATGTGTGAGCTGGCTCCTGAGGTGGTCATGTGTACAAAAGGACGGCACGGGAAAGAATCGGGTTTTGCTCTAAACAAAGTCATGTTTTCCTTTGATCCCTCCAGTGCCTTGCAGAAGGATTTGTGATTAAGCAGAGAAATAAGAATATCCAACGAGAGATCTCTGAAGCAGAGCCACGGATAAAGAGAGAGAATATTTGCTGTACGCCTCTGCAAAGAGCAAGGAACTGCTCCTTTGTGTTACTCAGCAATGCTACGCGATGTGCCAGAGGGATAAGCAGAGCGTTGGGCCACGCTCTGCTTTATTTTGCTATTTGCTTTTTCCAATCTGTATTGCTGCACCTGCCCAACCACCGTGACTGCTGCTGGAGGTCCCCACTACTATGATCACTAATGTACCCGCTGGTGAAAAAACTTCTCTAATAAAACTGTGCTTCTGCCTGATGCAATCAACAAAGCCGTGCCTGCACTCTGATTCCCGCAGCCATGCAGGTGGTGCCCGCGTGCTTCCCTGTTTTGCTAAAACAGTTATGGACAAATAAATGGGAAAATAAGGGGAGCTTAGCCTGGTTGAAAGTTAGTGACAGAACAGGGAGAGTGCAGCCCCTGCCAGCATGGTGTGACCCTAACCCTAACCATAACCCTAACCCTGACCCTAATCCTGACCCCCCTGCCTGGGGGTTGGTGGGTTGGGTGGAAGATAATCCCTTGGTCTTTACAACCTGTTCAGTTCCTGCTGGGTTGGCTCATGTTCAGGGCCATCCCTTTCATTTTATAGGAACCTTCCCACTGAGAATGGGACTGGTGGCAAAAGCTTTACTTCCTACCTGGTCTCCCGTAGCCACTGAGTCGCTTACTGATCACCTTCCTATTTCAAAAAGTTTTAGCCTGAACATCAGAATCTGCTGACAGATCATCTTCAACCTTAGCACACCTTCCAAGAACTGGCAGAGGCAGTGGGAGCTCAAAATGTGCAGCTCCACAGAAGACACGATGGAGAAAAGCCAGCTAGGGTCTTTCTGTGCCTACAGCCATTATTTCTCAAAGCTCACAAGCAAGGCAAAGGGCTCTCTGCCTCTGGGCCCCAGGGAGCGACCTGCAGCTGATGCAGAGTTCATGCGGATGGGAGCAGTAGTGTGCACGGCTTCTGATGCTGACCTGCACAGGACAGCAAGTGCAGCAGTTTGGCAGCTTGGGGCCCTGCAGCACTTCTAGTGGGTGCAGTCATGGGCAGTGAGCTTAGAGAGTCATTCAGAGCTTGGAGAACATTCAGAGAAAAGCTGGTATGAGCTGGGGGTGTTTGGGGGGTTAGAATGTTTGCTGGACCAGAAAAGCAAGCAATGATTTTACACATTCACTCATCCCCACAGTTTTACAGCTACAGCCCTGGACATGGGCTGCTGTTATCCCTGGTGCACCACGATATGTTTGGTACAGAAAGTCACATTCACATGTTCACATATTCCCCTATGGGCGACTCAGCACAGCACCGCATGCCCTGCTGCCAAGCTGGAGTCACCCCCGGGCAGGGGAAAGGCCACAAAGACAAAAGCGTTTCAGGACCAAGCACCGTGCAGCATGGCACACTTCTGTAGCCTCAGTTTTCATATGGAAACTGATTTCTCTACAGAAATACATTTACCACGACACGGAACCTTCCAGATCAGTAGCACCTCGGAAGGCTCATACGATGCCAGGGCCTGAAGAAGCTCCATCGTAGTGCACCTCCTGCAGAAGTGCATGGAGACAAGACCCAGCAGTGGTACTGCTTCATGTTTTCTACCAGACACCAGAACCACCAGTGTTCAGGGACCAGAGCAGAACAGTGCAGCACTGGAACAAGAGCAATAATGGCACATCAGCGTGTGTTTTCAAACCAAGACTCTACGTCAAGTCCTCTGTAAAGACAGGCTCCACGCCCAGGGAACATCTCGGACTTGATGCAGGAATCCCTGGGAAGACGTGCACAGCATGTGCCTCACAGGAGTCTGGAGGAGATACTCCTTGTGGATACAAGGGAGAAGTTCCACTGCTGGACTCCTCGGTGCATACCTGTCCCAGTTCTCAGAGCTGGGGCTGCAAAGAAGTCACGAATCAGATCTCGTGTTCCTTGCCCACTGTATTCCCCCGCCTTGCTCAGTGCCAAGGCAGGCAGTAAGACAATCTCCTGCTGCCCCTTCTGGTCTTGCCCTTTCCCAGTACAGCAGTCCTCACTCGCTCACTGCTACAACTATGAAGACATTGCACTGACACACTTCCAGCTTTAAGTCTCCTGGAATCTCCAGGCTGCCCCCGGAGCAGAAGGGCTGTGCTGCCTCCCTCCTGTGAACTGCTGCTGACATCTAGCTGAGCGCCCGCACTCACGGCAAAGGCTTCCCACCCTCCCCAGGCGTCCGCAGGAGCAGCACAGGCACTTTCACAAAGGAGCTGTCCTACATTCCTGACAGGTGAAAGAGACCTAATGACACGGCCAGAAGGACTCCAATCACCCAGGGTTGTGAATGTGCCCCTGGAAAGCCCCCAGGGACGCAGAGTCAGCTCCTGAGACACCGGGCCTATGAGTTGGGATGCGTCTGGAAAGCAGCTTATGAGAAGGTAGCTTGGGATAAACAGTCCCCAGCAGAAAACACCCTGGAAATAACCATGCATTAGGGAGCTGCAAATTATGGAGCTGCAGACCTTGGGCTGGAAATTACATTTCCATGAGATTTCCATACTTGTTTGTGCTAGTCAGACCAGACCCAGGAACCTTATGAGTACGCCTAACGAAAATAGGAGAGGAAGCTTAGTTTCTGAGTTTTTTAGACCTTCAGAGCAGTAATTCTCCCTTGGCCTGACTGGAGAACCCATTTCCCGAAGACAAAAAGGAAAATGCAGGAGAGTGGGCATTACTGTGCCAGGGAGAGCTGCCCACTGCAGGGCCAGGAGCCGTGCTGTCACTGCAGCCATTACCGCAATGGCACGCAGGCATCCTCCCATCCCACGAAGGGATGTCCCGTGTTTCTGCCTGTATTATCCTGATGTGCTAACATGATAACTGTGAAGGAGAGGAAGGAATGCATGCTCACTCAGGAGAGATGCGTGCTGCAGACAGCGATTGGGAAACTTCTGAAGAATCATACGCGGGACAGGCAAAGCTTCCAGCAACGCAGCATTACATCAGTTTCGGTTCATTCTTACCACCACACCCTGACTCCAATTATGCTCCCCATTCCTAGTAACGAAATCCAGATATTCTGTTTCTAAGCACAGTCGCTATTTGCTGAAGTTGTAGCTGTTCTTAGCTCTGCTCTGCGTTCAGCCCCAAGCGGAGTGCAGCGTGGCAGGACTGAAGGCATCAGCAGAGTGCCAGCAGTGCCAGCAGCAGCTCCTCTTTGCTGATAAATCACTCTGAGCATCTGCACAGCTCTGTCTCCATCCTGCTGGAGATAGCACAGGAATGCTGCTGGCTTTCATTGCACCACATAAGTAATGTCCAAGGATGAGAGATAAGAGAAGGCATCTTTGTAGAGAAATCAGGAGAGTAAGAACAATAAAACGATGGGCGAATCCACGAATAGTGCCAGGCTTCGGTCCTTCGGTAAATGGGGGTGTTGCCATAAGAGCAGCTGCTCCAGCCCACGGTCCTGACACAGCACAGGAGTTTCCCCTCCCTGCGCTCTGCTGGCGTGGGCTCAGGGTGGCTCTGGGTGGATGCACCCCCCAGACAGTTCTCCCCACACAGCAGCCATCGCTCGGTGTGTTCACAAAGCAGCTCAGAGAAATGAGCTTTGCCGGAACGTTGGTGTCAAAGAAGTGAAAGGATTTTTGGTTTTCACGTTTTCTGCCCAGCTAAGATTTGGAGACATGAGGGATAGGGCAGAACCTCTACCTCATACTTAATCCATCTTTTCTAAGCCAGTCTAGAACCGTTCTGGGCAACAACTGCTCCACCGCCTTCAAGGGCAGTTCTGTCCTCACGTCTACCAGCAGTGGTGCTGAATTGCATTTAGCACACAGCACACTGACACAGAAATTGCCCGCAGGGTCTTCCCAGCCCAGCTCAGTTTGAAAAGCCCACCTCCCCAGCAGTGCTCACCCGCCACTGTGTGAGAACGGCAGCAGCGCCTTTCCCTGAGCAGCAGGACAGTGTTCAAAGCCCTACTGCGTTACTTTACACTCTCCGTGAAAAGAAACAAAAGCCACAGATCACACGTAGAGAATCTTCCATCCGTGCCCATTAGGAGATCACTGCACATCATCGTGGCTCACAGCAGAGTGTTCTGGAATTGTTATTTCAGCAGTGCAGAGATTTAAAGGTTAATCTCTCCGTCTCTGATCTCCCCACAAAGTCCTTACATCATTCTTCATACATCATTCCAGAATCCAACTTCGTACATACTTTTTCATCTTACATATTCCAGCATCAGCAGCTTGTATGAAACCTGCTTATTCAACTCAAAATAAAATGAAAATAAATTAATGAGAGATAAAGAGCTCTTTGATGCAATAACCTTTAATGATTTCTTCCTGGTATATAATTTAGGACAGTGTTTTTCCTGGCTTAATGTTGTAAAGTTTGCATCATAAACAAAAAGCTGATGATTCATAAAACATTATTGCTAATGTATTTTTGAAATAAGCAAGAGACATGTAAAGTATCTTCCTTGTCTACTGGGAATCTTGAAAGGAAACTTCCCTTTGAGAAATTATTCTTGGCACCAATGGCTGGAGTAGCCAGCCTTATGGGAACAGGAACGGCGGTGACACCCACTGTGGAAGGTATAAATAGAGTCCTGTGGCAGCGGACAACTCGCAGTCTGATTCGATATCAAGCTGTGAGTCTTGCTTTGGGCTTCTGCTTGCATTTCCAGCCGCTGTCGCGATGAGTTGCAACATTAAGGAGACGATTACTGTGTCTAGCAAAGGCAGGAGCAGTGGTGGCAGCTGCATCATTGGTGGCGGTGGTGGTGGAGCACGGATTTCTTCCTATGCGATAGGCAGTGGCAGAGGTTTTTCTGGAAGGAGTTACTGCAGTGGAGTGAATTACGGAGGGGGACTGAGTGTCGGTAGCTTGGCTGGTGGGAGCTATGGAGGTGGCAGCTGCTATGGCAGTGGCCTTGGTTTCGGCCTCGGAGGCGGTGTGGTTGTCGGTGGTCTCGGTGGCGACTGCTTGCTTTCATCCTGCGATGAGAAAGTGACCATGCAAAATCTCAATGACCGCCTGGCGTCCTACCTGGACAAGGTGAAGTGCTTGGAGAAGGAAAATGCAGAGCTGGAATGCAGAATCAGGGAGTGGTACGCTACACAGGGCCTCTCCTGCGAGCCCCGGGACTACAGCTGCTATTACAAAGAAATTGAAGACCTTCAGAATCAGGTAATGCCATTTTTCAGTTGTTCCTCCCCTTTCTATTTTTTCAATTTGCATTCAGGACTTACTGCAATTGTTAGAGGTAATTTTATTGCTGTAAAATGTGTTTGCAAACGTAAATGGTAGCAATTTCCTCCAGGACGGTGTTGAGTGGGGTCATGCTGTGAGGCAGTACAAGTGGGATAATGCTCTTCGGAGATAAAAGGATGCCTTGCTACACTGTGTTCTGACTGTATGGTTATGAATACAGCAAAACAAAAGGAGCAGTTGAGCAAGAGAAAATGCCACCCAGCAGATGGTGACCCAAACTAGCATTATAAACACTATGTGAGAGAAGTCGGGTGTTTAAACTGCTCTCTGCAGTGGCACAAAGAGCCTGACAATAAAATATCCACACTGAAAGTTGTGGAAGACGTTTAGGTTTAAGGGAACCTCCCAACTTCTCCCTGAAAGTCCTTAAGCTTGAGGCCAAGCACTGGGCAGCCTGCGTGTTGGCTGAGCTTTAAGGTGAAGCATCTCTGGAAGTTGTCTTCAGACCCTGAAACTGGGTCAGCCCAGCTCACGGCTCTCCAACTCCCAGCCCTGCACAGCCCAGCTCTTCTCCTTGCTGCCTCCTGCAACTGCTCCGCTCAAGGACCAAATCCATGGGGAGAGAGGCGGTGGGAAAAGGGAATCGGAAAGAGCTCCTGCTTAGTGCAGCTGCAACCGTGGAGTCCAGCAGCAGAGAAGGGAGCTGTTCTCATGCTCTGCTCTTTTTCCAGATTGTCTGTGCCACCATTGACAACAACAAGATCATCCTGGACATCGACAACAGCAGGATGGCCGCAGATGATTTCCGTGTGAAGTGAGTGTCCCCCTGGGCACCAAATCCCCACCCCCACCCCCTCACCCCAGTGCACTGCTCACAGACACCGCAGACGAGTCTCACTGCAACACCACGTTAGGACAGGATGGGGTGATGAAAGGCATTTTGCTCTTGGTCATCAGACCTCCCTTAATTACTGCTCTGAGGTAAAACATTTGGCAACAGTGTTTGTCGGTTAGGGCCAGGGACTGGCATGGCAGGGAGTGGCCTGCAATGGTGGTGCAGTCAGTGCATCCCCACCACACACCACTGCAGATTGGGATCAGCAAAGCAGCCGAGCGATGGGTGAGCGACGCCAGATACTGTTTTCAGGAGAGGGAGCAAAACAGGTGGGGAAGAACAGCTTGCACATAACAAACATCAAATGCAGCGCAGAAATCTAATACACGGTGCATTCAGCTTAGAGAGCAAAACCCAGTACAGAGCACGTAGATGGGAAGAGGAGATCTTTGCATAAGCAGAGAGCAGGTTCTCATTTTCTGCTTTCTTTCTCACTCAGGTACGAGACGGAGCTGGCCCTTCGCCAGAGCGTGGAGGCTGACATCAACGGGCTGCGCCAGGTCCTGGACCAGCTGACGCTCTGCAGGTCCGACCTGGAGGCACAGCTGGAGTCGCTGCGGGAGGAGCTCTGCTGCCTGAAGAAGAACCACGAGGAGGTAGGCTGGGGGGCTGCTGCTGCTCCGCAGAGCCCTGGCACAGAACTTTTCACCTACAGGACCGTGCTTTAAGTTACCCAACAGATCTGCAGCATCGCTCCGCACCTCACAGCTGTGCTGGGATGCACCGCTCTCAGCGAGCGCTGCTCTCAGCACCCAGCTCTGCTCCTTCGTGTTGTCTAATCTGGGCTGTTCTTCCAGGAAATGAACTGTCTGAGAAAGCAGTCTACTGGAGATGTGAGTGTGGAGGTCAACGCCTGCCCTGGGCCAGATCTCAGGCAGATCTTGGAGGATTTGAGATGCCAGTATGAAACACTGATAGCGCGCAACCGCAAGGAAGTTGAGGATTGGTACGAGTGCAAGGTAAGCGACAGACAGCTGCTGCCAGACAGACTGACGTGCACATGTCAGGGCACAGAAGCACTTCAGAAAGCAGACACGGAGACAACAAGCTGTTGCTCTCCACAGACGCCTGAGATCAGCACTCATTTACACGCAGTGCTCTGCGGGAGCCACAGGCCTGTCTGACCAGTTTGCTGCGGCCCATCTGGCGGCAGCAGCTGCCGCGAGGCCTTGTGGTGCCGTGCTGCAACCGAAACCTTCCACGCTGGGATTAAAGAGCCCTGGTAGCCAGGAGGTTAATGTGATTTGAGAAAGAGCAAACAGCTGAAGGCAGCGGTTAAGAGCCAGCACACACACAGCTCGCCGTGCCCACCCGGGGCTGTGCTGCTACTCACTGTGCGCTGCTGCTGTAGAAGTTCAGCCTACGCAGATTTTCTCTGAGGGTCTCTGTGGCTTGGTGGTGATTTGCAGATCGAGGAGGTGAATCGGGAGGTTATCACGAGCGGTCAGGAGGTGGAGACGTGCAACAATCAGGTCACCGAGCTGAGGCGGCAGCTGCAGGCCCTGGAGATCGACCTGCAGGCGCAGCTCAGCCAGGTGCGTGCAAAGCTCACTGACAGCTGCATGTGGGCACTGCAGAGCGGCTCTTCTGCTCTCACTGTGGAAATCACAGACGGCGCGGTGACACGCGAGTGAATGCTGTTTCTTTTGTGGCTGTCTTGTTCACCAGAGGAATAACCTAGAATCCTCCCTGGCTGAGACGGAGTGCCAGTACAACACGCTGCTCGGTGAGCTGCAGAACCAGATCACGTGCGTGGAGCAGCAGTTGGCAGAAATAAGAGCAGAAATCGAGTGCCAGAACCAGGAGTACAAGACCTTGTTGGACGTCAAGTGCCGTTTGGAACAGGAGATTCAGACCTACCGCTGCTTGTTGGAAGGAGGACAGCAGGACCTTATGTACGTAGATCTCTGAATCCAACAGAGTCGGGAAAATATCAAGGATCTGCATTATGGGTTGGGAATTATTTGATCTCCCTGGTCCATCTCAATGCTCTGAGATGAACATGTTGTCTCCTGAGCTGCTTTACTATGATGAGTGTTCAGTTCTGAACTAAATGTCACTCCTTGGGATCTGCAAAGCAGAGAAACCAAATCGCCCAACACCACAACCTCCAGTTGTGTCCTCGTTTGTCACGGCCTGTTTTCTGTGATAAGCTGGGTGACAACTGTCAAAAGAAGAAAACCATCTGCAGTGCTCTGCCACTTCCATGCCAAAGGGGGGTGTGGAAAGCAAAATGAGAAAAGAACACCATGTAAAATGCTCTGGGATATTTCTAACCTCGATAAATGGCATAATGTGATACTCTGAGCTCTTGGTAGTGCCATGTGAAGTTCTAACATTGCCCATTTCTCTCCCCACATGCATCCCATCAGTCATGGAGGAGGAATCGGAGTAGGGAGCGGAGTCGGAGGAGGAGTCATTAGGACAAGCCACACCTACACTACAACCACAGCATCCCACTGCCAGCCACAAGTCCCGCCCTGCAAGACCGGGGACATACAGGGTAAGAGCTGCTTCCACACCAGGACAACTCCTTTTTGCACAGTTCGTTCCTTTGCAGCAAGGCCAGGAGACAACACTTTGCCCTAAACCACCATTCATACATTCTCAGAGTGTTCCAGTGCTGCAGTTTGGGCTGTTTGACACTACAGGGCAAAACTACATCGTCACTAAGAAATGCGCTTAGACAGAGCTTGGGCACAATCTGGAGCAATAGAAGGAAAATGTGAGACGTGGGAGTGCGAGGAGAAGGCTGGAGAGATGAGGCATAGGGGAAAGGTGGAAGTAAAGCAGGAGAGCCCTGCAGGCCTGAGCCATGGGACTGCAGTGGGCACAAAGAGCAAATCTGTCACCTTATGGCTGCAACAAAGCTCAATTATTCCGTGAGCTTCTGGGATTTCCAGGGTTCCCCACCACCCGCTGTTGTTTAACAGAGCCTATCGTTGAAATGAGTGTCCTACGCAGCCCAGTTTTTGTTCCTTTTTGAAAGATTTTCTCTCTGCCTGAATAAAAATAATGCTCTCCTTTCTTCTGCAGTGACCTGCAGGAGAATCTGTGATTGAGGATAACCAGACTGGGAGACGACACAGAGAAACCCACAGACAAAACAAGAGCACTCCGTGTTCACTGCACGCCTCTACGCAGACAAAGTAGAACTCAGCGACGCTTTGCCATGTATCTCACGGGGCCTCCTGGGGGTCTCCTTTTCTCATTCTGCTGCTTCTGTAACGCTGCAATCTCTAGAAGTTACTAGAGTTAGTCAGGATCACTAATGTACCCGCTGGTGAAAAAACTTCTCTAATAAAACTGTGCTTCTGCCTGATGCAATCAACAAAGCTGTGTCTGCACTCTGATTCCCGCAGCCCAGCAGTGCTGAGCGCTGTGCGGCCCCGGGCACAGCAGAGCAGGAGCTGAGCTCAGAGCCCAGCGCAGCAGCAGCCTTGAGGACGGGGCCCTGTGCCCTCTGCCGCCCGCGGGCGCTGCCTGCATCTCCGCACACCCCGTGCTCTGCACCATGCAGGCGGGTGCCCGAAACAGCACCCAAAGAAGCCGAGTGGGAAAAGCACTCGACCCAAGAGCTCATTTCGCAGCCCACTGCTTGGCCTGTAATGACCCAGCGCAAACACGACCCGGGACTGAAGGCACGCAAAGGTGCTGGAGTCCAATCGCAGAGACTTTAAACTGGGTCTGAAGCATAGGAGCAAATTCGCTCCCCGGTGCGGCCCCGGGCAGCCCCCGCCCTCCGGAGAGCCACGGCGGCCTCTGGCGGCACGGCGCCGGTATGGCACGGCACGGCACGGCACGGCACGGCACGGCACGGCACGGCCCGGCACGGCACGGCACGGCACGGCACGCGGAGCCGGTGCGCTGTGAGATGCTTGGACTGTATCTTCTTTTTCAGAGGAGAGAGAACGAACAGGAGGCACGGCCGGCGGGTTACCACGGGTTACCACGGGTACCCACGGTGCGAACAAAGCGCTTCCACGGGCACAAACAGCGCTGCGCCCAACCGATCCGTGCCGGGCCGTGCGGGACGCGCCCGCAGCGCCGCTCAGCGCTGAGCGCCCGCACTGCGCCGCTCCGCCGTGGGAGTCGTTGGGTAGCCAGGAGCTGCTGTTGAGAGCTCTCAGCGCATGCGCTCTTAAATAATAAACGTGATCGAGTCCGTATGATCCAACGAACCGAAATCCAATTTTCTTTTTTCCAACATCCTGATTTTACAGATAAGAAAATCTCTGTTCACATCTCAGCCCAGAGGAGAGCGCTGTGCGACCCGGGAAGGAGGGGCAGGACGAGGGCAGCGCTCCTCTCCAACAGTCACACTTCAGGGACCGGTTTCCTATTTACTATGAGGAAATACCATCCCATGGGATTACCCGGTGCTAATAAAGTTGATTGATGATCGTATAATGGGAGTTAGTTTATAACGTACAATTATGTGAACGAGTCATATTCCCCAGATAGCTCTTCCACAGTTTTGCTCCATCAGAACGTTGAGCAAAAGGACCTTTTCCGACAGACCTGGCCGCAGGACGGAGGGGCCGCGCCGGGCAGAGCTGCACGCACGGCTGCACTCCTTGCTCTCCTGGCCTCGCGGGTCACAGCAGCTGCGAGCACAGAGCAGGCAGCACCGTGAGTGCCGGCCCTGCGCTGCTGTCCCCACCTCGCCCTCCAGCGTCCCGTCCCGTCCCCTCCCTCCTGCCATGTGCACCCCAGGGGACGCAGACCCGTTCTCTTGCAGCCTTTGCTGTCACCAGACACGGCCGTGGCCCTGCGGGCTGGCTGGTGGGCTGAACTCGTGCCCACGCTGCGTGAGCCCTTCGTGCTTAAATACTTCGCCACCCACTGCTGGGCAGCAGCTCAGAACAGGTTTGTCACAGGAAAGGGAAGGAACGCGCTGCAAACCGCCGTGGTGCCGCCCGCCCTCCGAGCTTCTCCTCCCCCCACCCCTTCTGTTCTGGCAGTGCCCGGTGGCAGCCCATGCACTGCAGGACGGTGGGTTCTTTTGCTGCCATGAAACCCTCAGCTGAGGGGATGCTGTGACCACGTGTTCTCTCCATTAGTTATACTCAGTGGCAAAAAAAAGCTCAGTTCCACAAATGCCGTGTTTTAACCTCACCTCGTGCTGCCATTCACACCTCGTTCCCCATGCTGCGAGGGGCAGAGGCAGCACAGCTTCCCATGGGCACCCTTCCAGAGGTGTCTCACACAGAAAAGACCCCAGAGGAGTTGTTCGGTGCTGCACCCAGCACACGGGAGGCTCTGCCTGAATGCCTGCAGCTGCACCAAGTGGGAGACGTTCACAGGTGGCAAATGGTGACTCCTGGCAGCTTCCACAGCGTCATGGGCCAAAGGAGCCGTTAGTGCAGGAGCGCTTCAACAGAAAGGGACTTCCTACCAGAACAAGCTACAATTACTGCGACTGAGACTCCCCCAAGCTTTGCAGTGAGGGCTGGGAGGGCCTGGCTTCCCAGCACAGCTCAGAAATGAAGAGCAGCAGAGGATGAAATTCCAGGTGTGTCCCCGTGTGTGGGTGAGGGTGTGCTGGGAGGGGTGTTTATATAGGATGTTTCCACAAACACCTGCTATGAGCCACAACAACTGCATCTCCATTAGCAACAATCAACATCCTGAAGGCTTAGTGAGGAAAAAATAACAGCAGATCAATACAGGAAACTGGGTGTCACATAAACAGCTCAGCTCAGCGCCTGGGCCGGCAGTGGGGCCGGCAGCACGCGCCGCTGCAGTGCGGGGGGCTCAGCTCTGCTTCCCACGCCTGGAACAGTCACAGCCACATTAGAAAAAGATGCAGCGTTCCTGGCCAGTGTTGCTATTGCACGCTGTGTCCAGCAGAAAACAAAACCAAAGGGAAATGCTGTCCTGGTGCACAGCTGAAGGGCTCAACCCCCCAAACTGCAATTTCAGTGGCTTCTGGAGCGCAGCCGCACAGCCCCGACACAGCTCACACGGCGCCCCTCCTCCAACAAAGTGCTCATCTTGTACTGAGGAGGTCTCAAGAAATGCGGGGTTCCTTCAATGACTTTAAATGACCGTAAGTCAAAGGGCTCGTGGAGCTGCAGCCGTTGTTTGTGGTGCACCCGGCGTCCTCTGTGCCTGCCACGGGAACCGTGGGACGATGGAATAACTTTCTAACACATTCAATGTTTGATTACATCCACCTTCATATTCAGTATTTATCTTCTGAGCAACAGCCACAAAAAGTGGCTCTTTGTGGTGGTTCTGCAAAGCGCACCCTGTGAAACGCCTTCAGAAGGCACCAAGCAGTAACGGACTGAAATTAAGGAGCGTGCAGCATAAGGCAGCCAGAGAGCAGAGCACATGAAGAGACCCCTGTGTGCAAAGGACAGCTGGGACTCCCTGACACACGTCCAGAGGGGGAAGGAGGGTGAGGAAGGGCGGCACTGAAGGGCGCAGAGCACTCACTGCTGTCACATGGCAATGGTTTGCTGTGCTGAGGTGTGCAGGGTGAGCTGAGTGGGATGAGTTTAATTCAGATGAGTGTCAGTGGACTAGATACTGAAAATAGCTGCCTAATTCAGAGCCACCCAGCAGAAATTACACGCCTTGTGCTAATAAACAAACGGTCACAAACACGGAGTGTGGGCTCAGCATCCTGAACTGTCAGACATCTCCCTTCAGCAAATTACTCTTGGCACCAGGACCACGGCTTGCCACTGCACATGGAAAGAAGGTGCTCCCTTTGGAGGTGACACCCACAGCCCCACTATAAATGCAGCCTGGGCAGGGCAGGGGCCGGAGCGATGATCCCGAGCTGCTGTAACACCCACTGAGCCCCGGCTGCCGACACCATGAGCTGCTCCCAGAGCTCTTCCAGCTGCCTGCGAGGGGGCAGCGGGGGCAGCCAGCACGGCTCTGCATCAGCACACAGATACACCGCGTCCAGGGCGGGCGGGCGGCCCGCTGGGGGCAGCTGCAGTGGGGGCAGCTCCAGGAGCAGCTGCGGGGCGGCCAGCTTTGGGCGGATGAGGCGCAGCAGCTACGGAGGGGGAATGAGCGGCGGAATGGGGGGCGGCTCCTACGCAGGGGGATGGAGTGCGGGCACCTACGGAGGGACGATGCACTGTGGCGGCATGGGAAGTGGCTTCGGAGCAGGAGGGAGCGGGTTTGGTGCTGGGTATGGAGGGAGCTTTGGCTCAGGCGGTGCTGGGTTCAGCGCTGGCAGCTTTGGTGGCGGTGGCTTTGGTGGCGAGAACATGGGAATCCTGTCCAACGATGAAAAGCTGACCATGCAGAACCTTAACGACCGCCTGGCTTCATACCTGGACAAGGTCAGAAGTCTGGAAAGAGAAAACGCTCGGCTCGAACAATTGATCAGGGAGTGGTACCAGAAGCAAGGTCCTACAGGAAGAAAGGACTACAGTCACTACTACAGCACAATTGAAGACCTTCAAAATCAGGTAGGATGTTCTCTGTCACAGATGCTTACGCATCAGGTAGACCTCTTGCAACAGAGGCAGCCAGCACGGACACTTCTGTGCTCACCAAGTGCCTCTCTGAAGGCATCTCGTGTGCCTCAACTCCACCTGCCACGCACACATCCAGCTATCACCAATGAGGAGAAGCAATGCACCCCCTGCAGTGCACCCCACGAGCACTCAGCTGGCAGTGAGTACAGACCCTCAGAGTGCCTGCAGTGGGTTTCAGAGCATAGGAAAAATGCCAGTGCTGACCCTCCAGGCTGGGCAGCGTCCAACATTTGGTTCATCCCTTGGCCCATGGGCTCACAGAGAGCCACAGCGACAGCGACAGCCCCAGGCCTCCTGCAGGGCTCCTCCCTCCCTGCTTGCATTCCCCAAATGCGGTTTTTACAGTTCTATTTTCATAGTGGCATCTCTTTGCACTGTAGATAGCCTTCCCAGGCCTCTCCGTGTAGGAGCTGCTGCTCCTCTCATACGCCTACACTACAGTGGGAAGATCACATTCTGATGTGTCCCTCCTACAAGCCTTAGAGGTTCACAGTGAAAGCTGTCCTCAGCACATTGTCTTCTCTTCTAGATTCTGACTGCAGCTGTGGAGACCAACAAAATACTTCTGAACCTGGATAACACGAGGATGACTGCAGAAGACTTCAGGACAAAGTAAGCACGTATCTCCCCTTTCCAGGCACTCGCTTCCTTTCTCCTGCTTTCCTCAACCTGCTCTCAGAAGTGACAGCCCACGAAGCCCACAGCTACTTCTGCTTCCATGACAGCACAAATGAAACAACCTGTCAGACTTCAAATTCTTAATTATTTCTGTAACAGTGCAGAAATACTCCCTATGGCTGTGAGAACAAAGATCGTTCTTTTAGAGAAAGCTTAAAAACAGTTTTATTCTTAAGGAGAAACAAACTGTGGTTCTCTCTCACTGAAAGTCAGTTGAAACACAGATGAACCACACTCAAAGTTTGCAGTAAGAGGAAAAGATGAAAAAGACTAAAACGGCCACGAGCCCAGGGTCAGGGCTGACCTGCCTGCGTCGCCCTTTGCAGGTATGAGACCGAGTATGGACTGCGGCAGAATGTGGAGGCCGACATCAACACCCTGCGGCCCCTGCTGGACAGCCTGACTCTGGCCAGGTCTGACCTGGAAATGCAATTTGAGTCCCTAAAAGAAGAGATGATTGGCCTCAAGAAGGACCATGAGGAGGTAAGAGACAGCTCCTTGAAATGCAAACTGTGGAAGCAAATGAGAACACTTCCAACACTGGGAACGTGGGCAGGTTTCTGCAGTGACACCTTCCCTGCCCTCCTAACGCAGCTGAGCTCCCAGCCCAGACTTCTCCAGGGTCTCTCTTAGCACAGGGCCTCCCACCAAGCAACATCTGGGAAGTCAAAGCCAAGCACCTGCATTAAATTACCCAGGACATAGAAATATCTACTTTTTTGAAAGGATCTAGAATAGTTTACGATTTCAGAGGAAGCTGACTGGCTCCAAAACTCTTTCACAAAGTAATTTCACCATTTTTGTCTGCCTTGGGTCTGGGTTTTCTCTGCAGGACATGAAATCACTGCAAACACAATCCAGCGGTGACGTGAATGTGGAGGTCAATGCTGCTCCAGGAGAGGATCTGCTGAAAAAACTGAATGATATGAGACAAGAGTATGAACAAATTATCCAGAAAAACCGTCAAGAGGTTGAAAGTTGGTATGAGAGCAAGGTAAATGACTGCGCGTTGAATGCCTCAGCTCCTCGTGCAGTTGGATGCTTCCATGATAACCACGGTGGCCTAAAAAACTCCAACAACATACATTCATTTTTCAGATGGAAGAGGTGAACCAACAAGTCCACTCAAGTGGTCAGGAACTGGAATCAAGCAACCAACAGATCTCCGTGCTGAGACGTGACTATCAGAGCCTGGAAATCGAGCTGCAGTCTGAGCTCAGCAGGGTAAGTAGAGATTGCTTCTAAGCCTGATATGCGAGTTGCTGCAATGGCAGGAGAAGCGGCTCTCTGCAGCTACAGCTAGCACTCCATTCAGATAATAGGATGTTTGGCACATGGGCACTATGAAAGATTTTTCTCCTTTGGGGCACAAGAATGAGCGAGTCTTGCCATGTTCCCTTAAAAACTGTACTTTTCATTCTATTCTCAGGTAGGGGCTTTGCAGTCCAACCTGGAGGACACAGAGCGCCGCTACAACATGCAGCTGCAGCAGATCCAGGACATGATCGGCCCCTTGGAGGAGGAGCTGGCCAGCATCCGCTGCGAGATAGAGAGCCAGAACCAGGACTACAAGGTGCTGCTGGGCATCAAGACCCGCCTGGAGCAGGAGATTGCTCAGTACCGGGCACTGCTCGAGGAAGGACAGCATGGTATTAGGTATGCACACGTGGAGTAACTAATATGCAGAGCACTTAATTTGTTCCCAATTATGGTAGTTTAGAAACAATTCTCTAGAACACGTTTCACACAGCTGTACTGTCCCAGTCATACAAGGATCTCAGAGGGAGGCAGTCAGAGGGTGACCCTGATGAAGTTGGTAGGACGTCATACATCAGTCACCTTGCTACGAATCTCACCATGCACGCCCTGTCCTCCTTACAGCACCTCGCAGGGAGGAGCTGGTGGTGGATCTTCTGGAGGACACGGACACGGAGGAACGAGCGGGTCTTCTGCACGAGGTGGAAGTGGAGGAGGAAGCAGCTGGTGCTCAGGTGGAGGAAGCAGCGGAGGATCCGGTGGAAAAACTTCTGGAGGCGGAGGAGGAGGCAGCACAGGAGGAGGAGGCGGAGGCTGTGGAAAAGCTTCGGGCGGAGGAGGGGGCAGTGGTGGGGGAGAAGGGGGCAAAGGCTGCCTCTCCCGCTCATCATCCTCCCACTCCCAGTCTGGCAGCTCTTGTGAAAGCCCAGGTAAGAACCGGAAGAAAGGAGCGCATCCTCTATCCTTCCATTAACTCTTCTCTCTGAACAGTGGCAAAGGACGTGATGACATCCTTCCTTATTTGGAAATCTGGAGATGTTTTTGATATTTTTTTTCTCAAATTCATGTTTTAAGTCCATTTATTTCTTATACAATCACATATCCAAATGATTCCATTTTCACAAGTGGCTCAAATTTAAGTGATGATATGAAGAATTTTATCAGAGAAGGTGTAGAAGTAGAAAATAAAGGAGGTTAAAGGGAAAATAATGCCCAATTGAAAGCAAGGAGCCAGAGAAGCCAGAAGTATCCTGAAGGCAGACATTAGAAACTTCATTGCTGTTAAGAGAGAAACACGATTAAAGCCGAGTGGAATAGTTGGAACACTCGTGAGATTTAAAACATAAAGAGTGTTAGCTGCAAAAGTCCTAAAGCAGCAAAAGATGGAGAGTGACCAAAAGGTCTTCTCCGTGTCTGACTTCATGGCTGTGGTTCCAGGAGATGCTGAAAACTTGAAGCTCTGCCTGGAAGGGAATAAAACATTGGAGAGAGGAGCAACAATGGAGGAAGTGTCTGAAGCCATAAAAACTTTGAGATCACGTAAGGCTTCAGGACCTGACAGCATCTCAAATGCCTAAAAATGCCGAAAATGAACAGAAGGTTAGCATTTCTAGAAAGCTTCCATCAGACATTGTACTTGACCTGCAGCAGTCCTCCATGTGATAATGTTTGGCAGGCAAGAGCAGGCTGACTGAGGCGACGTCTCTTCAAAGAAATTCTTGCTTCCCTTCATCTTTCCCCAGGGAGTTTCAGGAGGTCTGAGCACTGATGGGTTCTGCTCCCGGGGGCTCCAGCCACGGCGCAACGAGAGGAACGTCCCTGTTCCATCCCAGCTGCAACTCAGGGCTCTGCCCAGCTGCCTCTCCACCTGAATTTCTGTGCTGAATCACTGATAACTGTGTTAATCTCTACCGTGATTGGTACTTCTGTGGGAAAAAGACTACTCTAATTAATAAATCTTTACTTCTCTCTGATGCAAACTGATAGCTGCATCCGGCAGCAGTCTCCTTTAGCACTCATTCTTGCATGAATTGGTCACAAATGTCACACCCTGCCTGTGGAATACACAATAACAACTCAGGTTACTCAAAAGACCCCAGAGCTCTCAGCAGCACATTCACCACTTAAGAGAACTGCCAAAGCCCTGCGGGGCGCTGCCAGCCGTGCTGCGGTGCTCACAGTGTGAGAACAGCCTGTGCTGCCATGGCACAGAGCGGTGGGGGGGGGGCTGTCCCCTGTGCACTCTGGAGAAGCCCTGCTGGAGGTGGAGTGTGACCCAAACTGCACCCAGAGCGTCTCACAAAAGAAGGAATCGAGGCTAGTTGTACTGATCACAGCCATGCAGTTGTGCACTATTTGGCCTCGTTGATGTATTTCCTCTTCAGGGCATCTCCAGTGCACGAGGATGAACAGGTACATACCTTGCAGAGAAGGCAGACAAACTGTCCCTGCCTATGATTTTTTACAAAACCCAGAGAGCCCAGGTAGGCTCTAAGAACAGGAAGCCCAAGAGAAACAGCTCCCAGGTGGTTGTTAAGGGCTGCCCACAGATGCGCACAGCAGGGGCGCTGCTGGCAGCGGTGGGGACACAAGCAAACGTTTCCTCCTTGCTTTAATTACAGACCCATATCCACCCCCTATGTCCTGAGAAACGTACACGGAATTTGCTCGAAAACAACCCAGAGGACTCTCAGCAAGTTATTTACCCCTTGCACTTCTCAATTCTACACCGACCAAAGGCAGCAGATGGGGTTGTCACCAGCATCGCATTTCCCTCCCGGTTTGGCCCAAGCCGGGGCTGTCACGAGCTCCGCTTTCTCACTCCGAGGGCGGCATCGGCCCCTGGAGGAGGTTGAGAAATGCTGATCCAGTGGGAGGCCGTGGGAACGGGACTCGTAGTGCCCGAGCTGTAGGCACGAACGTGTGGGTGATTCATGGCACTGCCTTACGCCGGGCGCTCGGCCAACGGGATCCGTCTTTAAGAAAATAAAATTCCTCTGGCCAGTCTCTGGGCACCCGAGGAACTGGCAAACCTTCACAGAGATCTACCGGACATACAAGCACGTATTGATATCCCTGACCTCACATGCTAAGAGGCAATGCTGATTCTCAGCTTCATCCGACTGCAAAGTCACCCGCATCCCTTTCAATCATTGCAGCACCACGTCTGCACTGCCCGCTAACCCGGCCTTCCCCAGGAGACAATTCTGAGCGCTCAGGATGAGCAGTACAGCACTGCTATCGCTTTTACTCTTTTCCTCCTAAAATTTCCTCACCCAAACTTGCTTCCTTGCCCAAAACGTGTACCTTTCTTAAACAGGGGCTGCTATAATGCTGTTATAATGCACACAGTGAGTCTGCATCCGTCACGCAGGTATTATTTGCTACACCTTACAGTGTGTGTCAAATAGAAGCCACTACTGAACTCCAGAAAATCCCAACTTATTCATGGCATTAATGCTCAGAGCAGACAGAAAGGAGGCTGCGCTGGGGTGAATTGACACCGCAGTGTAAAAGAAAGTGCCAGGTTAAGAATTCTTCCTTTTTTTTTTTAATACAAGATCTGCATTTGTAGCACTGGTGCGGCAGTGTATGCTTATGAGAGCAGCCTTGTGACAGCAACAGCGTCAGTGACAAATACGTGTGTGGAGGAACAGAACCAAAACCACTGCAAACCTGGAGAAAAATGGAACTGTCACAGCTTGGGGTGTGCTCAGAGCGGGGCCTGAGCGGGACTGACGGGAGGGAGGACAGCCCTGCAGGTTTTATGTGCACGCACTTTGCTAGGCATTAATCTGCATAATAAGCTTTAATTTTATGAGCACAAAATGTTGCAATTTGGATACTTATCTGGTATTGCTATTAGTGCTCTGAGAAGAAAATTGCAGTGCGTGTTGGAACAGGACCTTCAGAGCAACCTTTGGCAAAAATAAACGTGCGCACGCACTCCGCTGTGTTTGCTCCAGAGCTCCCAGAGCAACCCTTGCGCCCATCTGAACGCACAGATGGAACTCCCAACTGCCAGTACTGCCCATAGATGTGTTCTGCTTCTCTCCCCTTTGTTCAGTGCTAGCACCGTGCTGTCAGCACAAAGCTACCTGTGCTCATGCAGCAAGGGGCGGCAGCTCTGTGGGGATGAGTGAGGCCCACCTGGATGGGAGCGGGCGGTGGGGGGACACGTCCAGCCGTCCTGTGCCAGGTCCATCGAAATTCCCTCAGAAATCATTGTGATTTCAGAGAAATAGTTTGACATGAAGTGGGAATAAGGAGAGAACTCTGACTCCCCAGTGAATACAGACCTCTTCTTACAAGAATTTCTGCCGAGAGTGATGGAAAGAGATTATTAAACAGATCCAGAGAATAAGCTCCAGCACTTGCCTGAGGCACGGCGTCAGCATGGCACTGTGTGCAGGGGAGATGTGTCAATTTTCTGGAACAGAGACCCACAGAGAGCACACGTTCCCTCCAGCTGCAGCACAGAGCAGCCACCGCTTTGCTCACCCTGCAGCAGCTCCATCCTCACTCTGAAGGGACGCAGCCGCTTCTCCGATACAGATCAGGGAGGTCTGATCGAAAGGAAGCCAAAGCTGAGTGTCAGGAATGTCGGCTGTACCTGAAACGTGACGTGCTGAGCGCAGCAGGCACTGCTGTCAAAACACTCAGAGCTCTGCAGGCTGAGCAATGCTGGCAGCCGTGGCCATCAATGTCTTTATCCTGGGCCTATTTGGAAACAGTGGTGTCACACAGCACAGCACACGCTGCAGCAACACATCTGCAACTTCAGTATCGGAGTCTGAAGAGACAAACGGCGTCTTCTGAGGGCACGGTGGCTGTGACAGAAACGAAGCATCCCAGGGGGAAGTTACAGCAGTAAACACTGCAGCAAACCCGAGAGCCAGCAGATTTCCATAGACACGAACATCAAACTGGTAGCAAGAGGGAAAGACAAACGACACAATAAGGAGCATCCTATCAGCATATGACTTCAGAGCTACCAAAGATCTGAAGGCAAAATCTTCTGTTGGTGCTCCTCCTGTGCACACACGTAGCAGTAAGAGCACAGAACGAAGATGAAAGGCTGAGGCCATCTGAAGCCCTCCAGCTCCATGCCATGGCTCCTTCCCCTCTCATTGCTTTTCGGGTATTTTCCAAGCGTGCCACGAGATGTGGCCTCACCAGGAAAACCTTCAGGTATCGACACGTCCCTGCAGCAAACAAGTACATATAGGAAAAGGAGACATCGAGGAGAAAACAGTGTATGCACTCAGGAAGCACCTAAATAGGTTAAGAGACTCTTTGGGCAAATGTTGTTTCTCTTGTTGCAGTAACTTTGGAACATTTTTTGCCCTTTATCACTAACAAACCTACCGAGCGCTCTGTGAAGCACCAATAAGGACCACGTCCAGCAGCAGTGATGGAATGCTGGCCGTGGTGGGATCTGTGAGGAAGGGCCCCACTCACCACCCCGACCCGACCCACGCACAGAGCAACACGAAAACCAAATGCTTTTGTTTTGTAAAGGACGCCTTTCAACACCAACAGGAGAGCACAGATCCCAGAAACTGTTTGGTGACACTGCCATCCCCAGCTGCGCATCCCGGAGATACGATCACATCATCAAGGCAACTGAAAGCTTTCATCATCTGTCAGCTATTGAGAGTATAAAACAGCAAGATAAGATCAGAGCTTTTGAAAGAGATTGCACAAGCAGCAATAAAGCAACATCGACTAAAGCACAGTCCAAAGCACAGTACAGTGCATCCAGGCAGAAAATGTTAAATAATGTTTAATTTAATGTGAAAAAAAGGCCTGGAGAAGCAGAAGTAGGGTTTGTAGAAGAATTGGACAATGCACATGGATCCAGACAGCAGTGTGAAAAGCAGCAATGTGTGACCTATGTGCAGGCTCCCTGGGGGTGCTGCCGGCTGTGCCCTGCTGTCTGTATGGAGGAGCTGCACTGCAAAGCAGCACGCACACCTCTCACAGAAGGATGCACGTGAGAGCAGACAGCTGATGCTGAGGAACAGATTTGTGTTTGAACCAAAATATCCAGCTTACACCCAGGACAGAGATGAACCACTGCAACACAAGTAGACCTTCTGTAGGTAGCGGTGCTCAGAACCAAAGGCTCAGACAGCACTGCGTGCCACAACGGTGGAAGCCTTTGAGCTTTGCTCTCACAATGATATTCTAGAGTTGACTGACCTCTGCACTGTAAGTGGCCCACACAGTTCACACAATTGCTCTGTTGCCTATAAGGTAAGGCACAATAGAGACCATGAGCTGTTCTACCTTAAGCCTTACAGCTCTTCCCACACGGTGGTTAGCAGGTCATTGCCTGGCTTAATAAAGCTGCTAATTGAGCTGCAATTTACTTTGACTTTATAGAGTGATTACGGCATCCTTAATCTTCATACGATTTTAGATCAACATCACTTTGGTGGAAAAAGTGCTGTTTTCCTTTCAGTTCTAGGACAGCTGTCCTGTGAGCTGAGCCAACATTTCCAACAAAGGAAGGGTTTTGACTTTCAAAAACGCACAGCGAGGCACTGCTTGAAAGAGTCTCATCCACAAACACATTCACGAGTCGGACGATCTCAGTAGTCAAGTCTTATTCCTAAAACTCTTGCATTACCATGAATAATAATAACACTAAAGCAGTGTAGAAGTTCTTAAATGCACAAAGTAGGAAAGAGCAGGAGAGAACCACAGCCTCTGACAGCAGCAGCTACAAAAAACCTGAGCAAGGAATGTAAATGAATAAATAAATCCATAATTGCACAGCCTTAACATGAGAGATTTGGGCATCATCTTCTTTCTTTCTTTCTCCCTGTACAGCACCGTCACTCCCACGTGAGCACAACAGGACCCTGCTAAGGTGGTTTTTGCACTGTGAAGCAGACCTGGGCTGCAGGAGGCCACCGGTACCAGAAAAACTAAATGCAAAGAATGCCACCCAAAGAAAGCACAACGTTTGGTCTTAAACAATCACCATAAACCCAGCAATGGGACAGATTGCCTGAGATATCAGCAGAAAAATATTGTTCAGCAAATTATTCTTGGCACAAACAACAAGGCCAGTAAATGCCCTGGGAGAAGGGAACTCCCTGCTGGTGACACCCACTGTCAAAAGTATAAATAGAGAGTGCTGGGGATGAAAATTTACAGTCCTGAATCTTATCAGGCTGTGCACCTAAACTCGGGATTGTGGTTAGACTCCTGCCTGCTGCCAATATGAGCTGTGGCACCAAATCCTCCTCCAGCACCACCAGGATCAGCAGCAGTGGTGGCGGATGCGGCAGCGGTGGTGGCGGTGGAGGGGGCAGCAGCTGCGGCATCCGCAAGTCTGGAGGATACTCCTCAGTGTCCACCAGAAAATACACCTCCTCCGGAGGGAGCGGAGGCTTCTCTGGGAGAAGCTTTGGTGGGGGAGGTTCCAAGAGCAGCTATGGAGGGGGGTTCAGCAGCGGCAGCTGCGGAAGGATTGGCCGCAGTAGCTATGGTAGAATGAGTGGCGGCAGCTACGGAGGAGGAATGGGTGGAAGTATGGGAGGAGGATACGGATCGTGTGGAGGTGGCTTTGGGGGCATGGGAGGTGGTTATGGAGGGGGCAGCTTTGGTGGTGGTTCTGGTGGATACAGCGGAGGAGGATTCAGTAGCTTTGGGGGCAGCGGCGGCTTTAGCGGGGGCAGCTATGGGGGAGGCAGTTTTGGCGGAGGAGGGTTTGGTGGAGATTCTGGACTGCTCTCCACAAATGAAAAGCTGACCATGCAGAACCTTAATGACCGCCTGGCCTCCTACATGGATAAAGTACGAGGCTTGGAGGAAGAAAACGCTCAGCTTGAACGCCTGATCAGAGAGTGGTACCAAAAGCAAGGTCCCACTGGATCCAAGGACTACAGCCAATACTACCGAACAATTGAAGAACTGCAGAACCAGGTATGGTGCAATTTGGCAAACTCTGGGCAGAGTCTCGTTAGAATGGCCTCACACTTGCTACAGCACAATTTTCCTGTTTAGGGTAATATAGTGCTTTCTTTACATTAGCCAGGACACAGACAGCTGTGATGACAAAGCCTGACTTCCAGCTTTCGATCACTCTGGTTGATGTCTGCGCTCTGACACAGCAGCACCATTTGGTGCCCATGGCTCCCTTCAGTGTTGTGCCTTTGTTTGCTTCTCACTCTCCTGAACAGGAGATAGAATCATTGTTTGCTTCTGCTGTGCTTCCAGTGGCCATCTAAATGGAACCTCTTTGTGAATGTACAGGATGAATTAATATGGGCCACTGTGTTCAGTCCCATTCCAGCTCTCAGCTGTTCCACTTTAATACTGATGCCAAATGCAAGGCTAATGTTCCCTTGTTTCGGAAGTATGGAGAGGTTATTTTGTTGTTCTTTCCAACAAAGTACAGCACTTCTGATGGATACCTATAAACTAAAATTGACAGCTGAGGCACCAACCAGTGCTGATTCTACAGAAAGGCACTCTTTTAGCTGGAAACAATAAACTCCCTTCTCTGTGCAGCCTCTGTTGACTGGGCAAGCTCGTCTCAGAAATGCTCTGGAATGTGTTAATGCACAGGGATTTCTTCCCTCTGTTTGTGTGTCAGACTGAAAAGACAGCTGGCCGACTAGCATCTGCCCTCTCCCTTGCAGATTGTTGGTGCAAACGTGGACCTGAACAGGATGCTTCTTGACATTGACAACACCAGGATGACCGTGGATGACTTCAGGCTGAAGTGAGTCTTTTCCTCCTTGTCTCGTGTTGTCTTTGGTCCCTCTCCCACCACAAGTTGGTACTGCCAATCTTTGGAGATGCTGCAGTGTCTTGGCTCCAGCAGCAGAGAAGGCTGTTGTGAGCAGGAATTTGTGTTCTTCATTAGTATTTTGCTTCAGAGAAGTTGTTGGTGAGTGTTGTTTATGGGACAACATTCTGTTTCCCTATATTTGCTTTATAGATTTACAAACTTTATCAGAGAAATCCTATCGAGTAATTCTACTGAAATCAAACAGTCCTACAGGAGAGGGAAGGAGAATCAGCTTAGAATTAGCTTATAAGAACAAACCAATGGGACTACTGACCAAAGGTGCACTGATGGGAGCTGTGCATAACGAAGAGAGAAGAGAGCTCTGCAGCAGTTTTACTTTCTTTCTTGTCTGTGATTTAGGTATGAGACTGAGTATACTCTCCACCAGAGCGTGGCAAGTGATATTAATGGATTACGTCCACTTTTGGATCAACTGACTCTATCCAGATCGGACTTGGAGACACAGTTTGAATCCCTGAGAGAGGAACTGGTCTACCTTAAGAAGAACCACGAAGAGGTGAGTCTCTCTACACTTTAAAATAATAACTGATGAAAAATCATCCCTCTGAGAATCTCCTGTGCATTTCTTCTGCTGGCAGTAATGAGACTTGGGTGCTGCAAGGACCTGTGCCCCCTTCTTCTCCTGTTTTGAAGCTACAACATTCCTCCTCACCTTCAACCTTTCTAAGTTTATTTTCTTTCCTTTCTCGTAGGAAATGAAAGGACTGCAGACACAATCTGGTGGTGATGTCAATGTTGAGGTCAATGCTACTCCTGGCACCAATTTGATGGAAAAATTAAATGAAATGCGTTGTGAATATGAGCGGCTTATTGAGAACAACCGAAGAGAGGTGGAAAGCTGGTATGAAACCAAGGTAAAGTATGAGATTCTTTGGGCCGCTAAATCTTTCACAAAGAATTCCATTCCAGTAGGGCAGAGGCAACTTATCAGGAATTATACAAGCGACTACTAAGAGATTTTGAGGTTGGGAAGAAGTGGAATCCCTGTGTTTCAGCAGCAAGTTGAATGACGCAGGGATTGGGTGTGGGTGAACAGAGTGGCACGGGGGAAATCTACAGACAGTCCACATCGCATCTTTATTTATACATATTCATTGCTTTCTAAATGCTTTTATGACAACGCCACAATGTTTTCTTATAATCAGAAAGACCTCAGTTTCGTATGACAATTTTTTAGATGGAAGAAGTTAATCAGCAAGTCCATTCAAGCGGCCAGGAGATACAGTCCAGCAACCAGCAGATCTCTGAGCTGAGACGTGAATACCAGAGCCTGGAAATCGAGCTGCAGTCACAACTCAGCATGGTAAGTAAAGGCGGCTGCTTCTGCTTCCCCTGTGACACAGGCTGCAGTGCCCTTAGAGTGAAAGGAGGTTGGTTACAAGTAGCGTGTACCCTGTCTGTACAGAACAGGGTGCTGGATTGTATTATCAAAAACATGCTTCTCTCTGTTTTGTGCAGATCTCCCCTTTTCTCCCCAACACGAGTCCAGCTTGCCACGTTCCCACAAACACTGTACTGTTTCTTCCACTTGCAGGTCGACTCTTTGCAGTCCAACCTGGAGGACACAGAGCGCCGCTACAACATGCAGCTGCAGCAGATCCAGGGCATGATCGGCCCCTTGGAGGAGGAGCTGGCCAGCATCCGCTGCGAGATGGAGAGCCAGAACGAGGAGTACAAGATGCTGCTGGGCATCAAGACCCGCCTGGAGCAGGAGATTGCTCAGTACCGGGCACTGCTCGAGGAAGGGCAGCAAGACCTTGTGTATGTACACAGCCTAATTAGTCACAGAGACTGTAAAACAACAGTTGAGATTTGCAAAACAGATTTTGTACTAAAATGGGGCTAGTCAGCCTTTTTAACCAATCACCTCCCAGGTTTGAGGTACTACACATTTTTTGGCAAATCTAAACAGAATAGAAACCGTCTGAGAAAATACCAGTGCAGAAATTCTGACCTCTCAGCTTTGGGCTGGGCAAGGGAACCCCCAGATGTGGCCTTGCTTTTAACACAATGCCAGAAAAGGCCAGGAATTCAGCAGAAAAAGCCTGTAGGGAGAAAAATTGAAGATTTCAGTTGTCTTTTTGACCTGTGTGAGGTTCCAAAATGGAAAAGTACAGACAGGAGAAGTGCAGCCTTGTGTGCATGCTTCTGAGAACCACAGCACATCTGACTGACTCATTGTTTGTCTTCTTCTCTCTTCACAGAATCCCAGCAGGAGGAATGGGAGGAGGAATGGGAGGCGGCAGAATAGGAGGTGGTGGTTTCTCCGGAGGTGGAAGAGGAGGAAGTGGTAGCATGTGCGGTGGAATGGGAGGAGGAATAGGAGGAGGAAGTGGAGGAATAGGTGGGGGAAGCGGAGGAATAGGGGGAGGAAGTGGCGGAATCGGAGGGGGAAGTGGAGGAAGCTGCATCATTGGAGGAGGAGGAAGCGGAGGAGGAGGAAGGACCTCAGGAGGCGTCAGCAGTTCCCACTCCTACTCTTCATCTTCCCAGTCTCAGTCATGCAGGGGCGGTGGTGAAAGCCAAGGTGAGAACTCTCATGTGGGCACAGCTTCCCTAGTCCCATTCTTACTAATTGATCCACTGTGCCAACATCCTCTCCTGCGGGCAAACAGTACCAAGGATAAAAAAGCACTTCTGGAAAGTGCTACACCCACTTTTATGGCAACACCTTTCATACCTGCTTGAGAAGGACTGGCTCTGGTTAAGATACAGTTTCAGATTTCGGTTCAGTTTTGAGGATGGCATCACCACACCACATAGCTAAAAACACAGCTGTAATTCTTTGCAGAACTTTTCATACTGAGCTGAAGTTTTCCTTCATGCTTCTGGGGCAGTCTGTGGTCATCTATCACATAATCAAGCTTCTTTGGTGCCACACGCGGTGCCTCAGCAATCAGCTGCCAGTACTGAAGAAGTTAATGCTTTCTTTACCTCCAAACAGGTTATGGAAGAAAATCCTTTGACTAAGAACTGAGGATTCTACAGTGCAAGACCTGTCAAAGAGAAATCGGCCCAACTCCCCACTATTCCTCAGGCTCCTGAGGAAGGAGATGCTCCTACCGGCTCCTCGCTGCTGCTGCTCTGCCCAAAGGGGCCGTCAGAGCCGCTCTGACAGGCCAGCTGCTGTGCATGCCACGCGCTGCCTCCGCATAGAATGCTTTGTGGGCTCAATCACTTGCACTTGAACTGCTTGCTTTACAGATTCATCCAGTTTGTTATTTGGTCATTCTGTATGAGAAAAATGTCTCTAATAAAACTTCATTTCTGTCTGACGCAACCAGAATCCCGTGTCTACGATTTCTTTTTCCATTCTGCAAATGTAAACACTTAAAAAGAAAACAGAAAGCCGTGCCAACACTTGCCTCCAGGCAGAAAGGCTGATGATACACTGCAACTGCTGGCAATGAAATACAGAGTTAAGGCTCTGTTTCTGAGCACGTGGAGCAGATCATGATCTTGGAGCATCCTCTGCTGTGCCTTTGTTTTTAATGGAGCTCTTGGCAGTGCAGCTGAGCTCTGAGACTCGGCAGCAGCTGTCAGTCAGAGCAGAGTACAGAATGGCAGCACTGCAGATCAAAGCAGCCTCAAATGAGGGTCCTCCTGGGCTTGACAGGGAGACATGAACCATCACAGGACCGGGACTGTGAAACAAAAGCAAAGTTTCACTTTGTGGGTCAGAACATCTTGCCTGGCACTCATCAGTTTAAACGGGAAATGCACAAATGTGGTCTGTTTTTGAAGGAAAAAAGAGGAAGGGAATCTAACTCGCGGGGTCCTTAAGAAGTTCCCTTCAAGTTAGTATTCACAGCAGCATTTGCCTTCTACCTGTGCCAAATGAAAAACACATGAAAGTAACCAGTGCTTATTCTTAGTTGTAGGAAGATCTGACTGCTATGAACGTTGCCACAAACTCTTCCACCCACATCCAGCCGTTACCTGCAGACACTGCTGACCGCAGGCGCCGAGGCAGCCCCGCAGCCCACCCCCCCACAGCGCCCACTGCCCACTGCGGGCTGCGCTGCAGGAGCTGCGTCTGCTGAATGTGCTCCCTGCTTTTTCATATTCATTATTTCAAAGAAATTGTAGCATAGCTTTCTCCAGCGATTGAGACTATTTTGATCATAAAAACAAAACCAGCTTGTTTTACCGCAGCCCAGCCTCTGGATAAAGCCCAATTCCAGAGACTCGACTGAAAAAACGACTTCTCCATCCTAACAAACTCCGAGATCGAAGGAAATGAAGCACGCGGTGCTGGGCCCCCCAGAGCAGTCCCCTGTGCACACATCAGGAATCCCAGGAATTTCTGCGTGATGCTTCAGAAGAGAGAGTGCAGCTAAAACACGCAGATCGTAACCCAGAGCTTTATTGCTTGTAATGAGAAACCGGCACCCAAATTCCTCAGAGCTGACTGAAAGACTCAGTCCGTGTCACAGCCCCAGCAGGCACGGCGAGCAGAAGCAGCTCAGGCCATGCAGTCCTCAGGGAAACCCATGGGGAGCACTGGGGGAGGCACTGCAAAACTGCGATTGCACGTGGCCTTGCAAGCTGAACTGCAGTGCAGGGCTGTGCTCAGGGAATGGCTTCCAGCAGTGAACAAAGAAAATGTGTTTTGTGCAAGAGCAGCCAGCAGGACCGCCTAAAGGCGCAGCAGGCTTGGCCCCACTGCCTTCAGCAGAAAACAGGAGGGAAGTCAGCCTGCTGTGCTCACAGAAAAAGATTGCTGCACACCGGGTATGGGCAGGAGCTCCACTGATAGGAGCAGCGAGGAAACAGCAGAAAGCTCACAGTAACCTTCTGTTCCATGAGACACAGTAATACAGTTTTTCAAAAGAATAACGTCTTCCAGTAAAGGAAAAGAGATTTTTAAATAGTTGATGTCAATTCCAGACCCAGTACCGGCTGAAGAGCCCCCTGCAGGTGGCTGCAGACAGGAGCCACAGCGTGCGCTGCGAAGGAAGGCAAAGGCTGGAGCGCCGAGTTTCACCACAGGGAAGTCCGAAGGAGACAGGCAACCAAGGCGGAGCCTTCATTAAGTTCCATTACTGGAGATATACTGTCAGATTAATAAAAGCTATGAGATATTATATTATCCAACAAAATATCTAACAAAGAGCCACCCACATGAAATTATAGTGCATGTGTGAATCAACACAGACATGCTTGAGTAGAACAGTAATGCGTATTACTTTCCTATGACAAAATTCCCCTTAGCACATCACTTTTGGCATGAGTGTTGTGGCTGGCAAACCCCATGGGAAGCGGCACTGCCTGGAGGTGACACCCACCCGGTGAGGTATAAAGAGGCCCCAGCGAGGACAGGAGGCAGCGCTTCCACTTCTGCATCAAGCTTGCAGCAGGCTTTGCTTTCGGGGCACAACATCCACCTCTCACCATGAGCTGCAGCATCAAGAGGACATCCAGCACCTCGTACCGCAGCGGAGGCGGGGGAGGCATCTGCGGCGGTGCGGGCGGCAGGAGCTCCTCCGTCTCGTGCCGGCGATACGCCTCCTCCGTGATAGGCGGGGGCAGCTCCGCGGGGGGAGCGTGCGGCATCGGCTACGGCGGGGGCATGAGCGCCGGCAGCCTCGCTGGGGGCTTCTGCGGGGGCCTGGGAGGAGGCTTTGGGGGCGGCTTTGCGGGAAGCTTCGGCGCCGGGGGGGACATCCTGCTGAGCGGCAATGAGAAGATCACCATGCAGAACCTCAACGACCGCCTGGCCTCCTACCTGGACAAGGTGCGAAGGCTGGAGGAGGAGAACGCCCAGCTCGAGCTCCACATCCGCGAGTGGTACAGGAAACAAGCTCCCAGCGCCGCGAAGGACTACAGCTCCTACTACCAGACCATCGAGCAGCTCCAAAACCAGGTAGGGCAGCCCCGCAACGCGCCTCCAACTCCCGCACCAGCGCTGCCCCAAAGCTCTCCCTCCTTCCCCACGGCTCCCACGGCCTGGCGGAGCTGGGGGCCGCCCGCTGCTGTCCTGGGGGCCGCTCAGCTGCCCCACACCGCCCCGCAGGGAACGGCTGGGCTCTGGGGGCGCAGCCCGAGGCTCCGCGGGGCCTCCTGCAGCCCAAGCATGCTGGAGCACGTCCTGAATCCCCACGGCGTGCAGGCGGCTCTGGGGGGGTTCCACACTTTCCGTGCTGCTCCCACCCCACAAAGCCAAACACCTGCACGGCAAGACCTGCACTGCCTTTGGTTTTGCACGCTCCTACACAAACCAGACAGAAGGAACAAGGCCTTCCCTTACAGCTACCTTATTTCAGTTCCGAGAAATTGCAGTAATCAGACTAGGAAGGAGCACATTGCAGGAAAAGGGATAAATGCCGTTCCCAGGAGTCATGCAGAACTATCTCCAATTTGACACGCAGCAGCACAGCCTGAGTTTCCTTGAAAAGCAAATTTGGAGCACAGTCCACCCCTACGGTCCCTGCAGTACAGCAGGACACAGCTCTGAGTTTTGCAACCAAGCCCTCTCAGAGCTTTGGTTCCCTTCTTCTCCTGCACCTTGAACGCTGACTGACTCCTCTCCAACCTCTTCCTTTGCAGATCATTTCTGCCACCGTGGACAACAACAGGATGCTTCTGGACATCGATAACAGCAAGATGACTGCCGATGACTTCCGAATGAAGTGAGTACCTCTCTGTGAACCCCGTGTGTCTGTCCTATCCTGTTGATAAATTCAACAGGCAAGGCACTGCACCAAGTGCTGTGACTGAGCCTCCATGTTTTATTGGGATATTGTCATGGGAAAGACGTGCTGTTGGTGGTCATCATCTCATTTGTCTCTATTGTCTATGGTAAAGGTATGAGAATGAACTGGTCATCCGTCAAACTGTGGAGTCTGATATTAATGGCTTGAGAAATATGCTGGATGACCTGACTCTGGTTAGGTCTTCACTGGAATCTGAGCTGGAGACCTTGAAAGATGAGCTGATTGCTCTGAAGAGAAACCATGAGGAGGTAAGATCCAGTAATCTACAGCATATTCAAGATACTGTCTGTTATTTTAGGGTTCCTGAAATTAAATATAAAAAATCAGATTTATGCCATGTGGTGGCCAATATCTCACACTTCAGTACTGGTTTGCCCACTGTGACCCACAGCAGCACTGAGCTGTGGCCCTGCCTTCTCTCCTGGCACTCTGCAGGAATTGCGACAGCTGCAGTCTCAGACTGGAGGCGATGTGAGCGTGGAGGTCAACGCTGCTCCCGGAGAAGACTTGACTAAGATTCTCAATGACCTGAGAAATGAGTACGAGCAGATCATTGAGAAGAACCGCAGGGAGGTTGAGCAGTGGTATGAAGTCAAGGTACGCAGCAGTGCCCGCGGCGCAGCCTCCTTCCACGGCAGAACGCCGCTCTCTGCCCGCCCTGGTGCTCAGGCAGCAGATCTGCCCCGCTCAGAAAGCTCTGCTTTGCTCCCGCAGATCGAAGAAGTCAATCGGCAGGTCACCTCCAGCAGCCAGGACATCCAGACCAGCAGCCACCAGCTCACCGAGCTGAAGCGCGAAATGCAGAACCTGGAGATCGAGCTGCAGGCGCAGCTCAGCACGGTACGTGGGGCGGCACCGCTGGGGGCCCTGGGCTCCTCGGGACGGGAAACTCCTTCCTGGGGCACAGCTCTGCTCCTAACCTCCTGCCTTCCACCTCCAGAAAGACTCGCTGGAAAACTCCTTGGCTGAGACGGAATCTCGCTATGGCTGCCTGCTGCAACAAATCCAAGGGCAGATCAACTCCGTAGAGGAGGAGCTGGCCAACATCCGCTGCGAGATGGAGGGCCAGAGCCAGGAGTACAAGATGCTGCTGGGCATCAAGACCCGCCTGGAGCAGGAGATTGCTCAGTACCGGGCACTGCTCCATGAGGGACAGCAAGACCTTGCGTATGTATACCAGATTAAGAGCAAGGGAACAAAACGAAAGCTTTGAGTCTATATTTTCTTAGAGAGTCTTCTAGTGCATGCTCTTACAGCAGCACCTTCTCTGACCGAGAATCCAGTGGCTGTTGGTAACTGTTGTTGAATTGCTCTCTTCTCACAGTTCCTCCCAAGGAGCTTTCCAAGGCGGTGGAAAATCCTCCCAGTCATATTCTTCTAGTTCCTTCTCTCAATCCCAGTCTGGTGAAGTGACAGGTAAGATTACACTTCATCATGACAGCTTTAAAGATTAAAACTTATTACAGTTAATAAATAATTAAAAAAAATCACTTCTGATAATGTGCTTCTTGTACTGCCCTGCTTGCAGCCGTCTGAGCTGCTCCCACTGTTCTCCTGCTCACACACCACGATAGGTGAAAAAAATCAGTTCTGCTGGAAACATCAACTATTTCCCCTTCATTCAATGATTTCCTCCTGTTTCACACAGGGCAGTCAAGAGTGTGCTAAAGCAACAGCAGTGACGCTGGCATCCTCCTCCAAAATGCACTGAACTGACCCACGGACAATGAGAGACAGAACCCGACGCTTCCGCAGCACAGCCGGGGCGATGCAGCAACGCGGAGCAGCGCTCATCGCCTTCCTTCCCTTCTGCAATGCTGGCCTTACTCACCTTGTCTTTGTCGACTGGATCTTTGTTTAAAAGCTTGAATCCTGCTGAAAACGCTGTCATTAATAAAACTTCACTTCTTTGATGCAAATAAAAATGAGTGAGGAATTTAATTTAACGAACTTTGAACACACATTATCAAGCCATCCAACAAAACGCAGGCTGTCCCCCAAGTCTGTAACATACACTAAGAACAACAGATTCTGCTGTAAGAAAATGGCCACCGTGCCCAAGTGACATCACTGAGCTCAAGGAGAGAAGGAAAAGGATGGGCAATCTCTGAAGATTAAGTAACCGTGACTGCACCAAACTGTGCTCATTGCCACTGCCCTGACACATCAGAATCCATTCACCTTTGGCTGTACTCGGTTCATTATAGGTACAGCTCCCAGGGAAGGTGTGACTCAGTACAGGTTGCTGCAGTACATGAGGGTTTCATGACGTTGAGTATTTCCACACCTTTGACTATGCAGAAAGTTAGGATTCCTACCTTCTGCTCAGAATTGCACACAAAGCAATGTGCCTGTTTCGTTTAGTTTCCTGCAGCAAAAACATTCTTACATTTTACAGCTGAAAGTCCAACTTAAATGCTAATATAATGCCAAGAAGCCCCTTTTGTCCGTATCACCAACCGGCTGACACAGCACCTCCCAAGGAATCAGACACATTTCACCCACGGGCGGTATTTTCTGTATGTTTCTGTTTCTCTCCGAAGATAGAAGGATGCAATACAACTGGGGATGAAAGGGCAACACTGGAGCAGATGCTTTATACATGTTTTGCTTTCTGCAGGACACAGCAATCCCCTTTTCAATCCATAACTGAGCTTCAGCCCCCCAACATCAGGCAGCTTTCAGCCCATTGAGAGCACCTCCTGCTCCCCCCTCCGCCCCCCAGCCCTGCCGCTTGGATGAAGGCTGAGGCGCTGTTTCCATAGGGTAACAAACCAAAAAGCTTTCTCATGCCATGCAACTCAGCAGAGCCTTATTTAGGCCAGGTGTTGTTTCGGTAACCGTGGCTGGGCTTGGCCATCACAGTAACATAATTGCAGCTCAGAGTATCTGCAATGAGATACTTCTTGCCTACCTTGACAAGCTGGGTTGCCAAGATGACTTTTTTTCAGGCTATCATCAGGAATCTGTATGAAGAAAAGCCATATTCCAAAGAAAAAAAGGTTCATTTAGGGTTTTAACAATAGAGAAAGTGATGCAAAGCAAATACAAAAATGAGTTTCCTCTCCAAAGGCTGCCAAAATTCATTCAGGTCTCAGCTGCACTTAACACAGCTGAAAACACGAAGAGATCTTCCAGAGGCAGCAGGGCCATGGAGACCTGAACCTCGCTTAGTGAGTATAAATAAGCCCTGCAAGGCTGTTTTGCTCAGCTCTAAACCTCCAGCAGCGCAGAGGAGCATTGCAGTGACCAAAGCTTTAGGGAGCACAGAACGTTTCCCTGCTTCAGGGTCAGTCTGTAGGAGTGTGAGGGCGTTGTGACACAGATGGCAGTCTCCAGTTACAGCTGGAAAACCAAAGCTATGAAAAATCTTCAGGCTGAAAGGAGTGGACGTCCTATAAAACTGCCACTCACTGCAGCACAGTGAGATCACCGCTGAGTCCTCCCCGTAACCACCCTCTGCGTGTTGCCACTGGCTCAGGGGGCGCTGACCTCCACCGGGCTGTGGGCAGAGCTGTCCCAGGGAAGACAACGGAACACACAGAGCTGTGCAGAAAGCAGCACACGCTGCAGTGCCAGCACCAGGGCTGCCCCTGGGCCCACCAGCTGCCTCCTAGCCGCCGCTCCGGCACTTACTGCACCACAGCCAGTGCTGCTCAAGGAGCGATACAAGATGCGTGTTGTTCTGGGGAGATCTGCAGGGAATAAGAAGGGCTTTGGCAGTACGGAATTTATGTTTGGGTCACTCTGATGGAGCTCCTGCTGAAGCAGATCATCAGAGAAGCACTCTTCGGACCAACATGAGAGCACTCATTCATTGCAGAACACTTAATTGCCAGGAGATGCTTCTGAGGTTGTCCTCTCCCTCTTGTGAGAGCAAAGACACGTATCCAGTGATGGCATCACGGTTTCTGTGAAAACCACTGAGTATTTTGTCTCTTTTGTCAATTCAAGCATCTGTTTGTGGCTCTGAGCCCAATTTCACCAGTGAGTAAACAGCAATTAGAAAGTTTTCAAAACACTTCAGATAAACTCTTCTGATTGTGAGCAAAAAGTCCCCCGGGGGAGGAGCGATGTCAGCGCTCTCACCGTCTCCTCACAGCAGCCATGGGCCGACCTCCTGCTGCCACTGCGGGGCTCTGAATGCCGACAGCACCCCAGGAAATGGTGCTCTGCGGAGTGCTGAGGATGTGTGAGCACCCAGCACAGCCCTGCGGCTGCCTCAGCCCAAAGCACAGAGCCAGGGCACGCGGGACCAAAACTGCGCGGGGCACGGAAAGGAGCTGCAGAACAGAAGGACTGGAATGTAAACCTTTGTGATACAGTTACAACCATGGACATAGCCAGATCAGCTGTTGGGAAAAGAGGAAAAGAGGGACAGAGAGATGTAGGAAAGGTCTCTGTCGATGGTATGAAATTACAGCGTTGGGAAATGTTTGGAATTGCTGGGTCAGATGCTATGATGCAACAATACCGAGAAGCAGATATAAAATCAACACCTCTGGCATCAGTGCCAATCAGCAATAAACATCTCATAAGGAAGAATAAAAGAGCATTTCAACAATCTAATGGGGAAAATATGAGTAAGGAATCACACCCTGTGAGAAAATCATTTTTCTTTTTTAATAATGATGACTCAGTCCCAGATATGCAAAGCAACTGGTTCTGACGTGCAGATAATTAGAGAGCTACTAATAAATGAACAATCCTAATTACAAGGATCAAAGTATTAAATTATCTTCAGCATATCTATGAAATGTGTGTAGTGGTACCAAAAGGAGGGTGAGCGGCTTTCTGTGACTCTCCAGTCAATTACAGCACGTACCAGTGATTTCATGGGCTTCAGAACTGGTTTGGCCAAGAGACAGAATGTTGCCCCAGCCACAACTCGAAGCTGTGTGCAAGGAGGACCACCGATGAAACCCACAAGGAGAACTGGTAGAGATGAACTCCCATCAGAGTCTCCCTCTCCCATAAAGAGCCTCCTGTCCCTTGTATGCTCTCCAGAAGTGATTTAACAGCAAAATCCCATTTCCAAGGAAGGGTTCCTCCCACCCTGCTGTCTGACACAGCTGTGACTGTGCCGCTGCACCAAAGCCAGAAGGCAATGGGGATCGAAAGGGTCACAGCTGAGTCTCCCTTATGTGAAGAATAAATGGCTCGCATGAACGGACCAAGGCCAACCCCACGGCTGCCTCCTTCTCCATCAAAACCCCCACAGCAGAGGCGCCTTCCAAACCATTATGCTTCCATGGGAGAAATGCTTTCCCGCGTTTCCAGCACTCAAAGCCAGACGACATCCTTCCCTGCGGACAACAGAACCACCTTTATGTTAAACAGCAGCAGCGTCTCCATCCATAGGAGCAGGCTGACACCACCTCAGCCTTCTGTTCACCGAGGTAAAAAGCTGCACCCACTGACTGCCCGCTCCCAGGACACTGAGGGATACGGTGTAAATTCTACACGTCTTTCTGCTTAGAATAGTCTGGAAACCAGCAAACATGAAAAAATAGATAATTAAATTAAAAAACACAGCTTTAAAGAATGACATTCTTGCATGTCCTCTGCTCTGTGCAAGACATCAGATTATTTCCTGGGGATGATACCAGAGTTTGGTGAACGCAGCAACGCTGCCTCTTCAGCAGTTCTTCTACTGAGAGTTACCAATAAACGCCACGAAGATGCTGCCCATGATGAGCTTTCTCTGTAGGACAGCGTCTAAACCTCAACCAAAATGTCGGCTGCTCCCTGTTCTAAAGGCAAAACTAAGGGACCTGAATTCATATTTCTCCAGCTCTAAACTTAAAGAACGGTAACAAAGTGCTGCTCTCACCACCTCTGCTCAGGACGAAAAAATGACAAGGATCAAAGAGGAACTATTAAAATAAGTTTCACTCATTAAGTAGCCAGCAACAAACAATCTGAAACAAAATCTAACACACAGCCACCCACCCCAAATTATAGAGCGTGCTCTGTGTGAATCAGCACTGCAAACACAATACCTATGGGGAGGGCTGTCCCAGGTCCCAAAAGAAATTCCCCTTAGCACATCACTTTTGGCATGAGTGTTGTGGCTGGCAAACCCCATGGGAAGCGGCACTGCCTGGAGGTGACACCCACCCGGTGAGGTATAAAGAGGCCCCAGCGAGGACAGGAGGCAGCGCTTCCACTTCTGCATCAAGCTTGCAGCAGGCTTTGCTTTCGGGGCACAACATCCACCTCTCACCATGAGCTGCAGCATCAAGAGGACATCCAGCACCTCGTACCGCAGCGGAGGCGGGGGAGGCATCTGCGGCGGTGCGGGCGGCAGGAGCTCCTCCGTCTCGTGCCGGCGATACGCCTCCTCCGTGATAGGCGGGGGCAGCTCCGCGGGGGGAGCGTGCGGCATCGGCTACGGCGGGGGCATGAGCGCCGGCAGCCTCGCTGGGGGCTTCTGCGGGGGCCTGGGAGGAGGCTTTGGGGGCGGCTTTGCGGGAAGCTTCGGCGCCGGGGGGGACATCCTGCTGAGCGGCAATGAGAAGATCACCATGCAGAACCTCAACGACCGCCTGGCCTCCTACCTGGACAAGGTGCGAAGGCTGGAGGAGGAGAACGCCCAGCTCGAGCTCCACATCCGCGAGTGGTACAGGAAACAAGCTCCCAGCGCCGCGAAGGACTACAGCTCCTACTACCAGACCATCGAGCAGCTCCAAAACCAGGTAGGGCAGCCCCGCAACGCGCCTCCATCTCCCGCACCAGCGCTGCCCCGAAGCTCTCCCTCCTTCCCCATGGCTCCCACGGCCTGGCGGAGCTGGGGGCCGCCCGCTGCTGTCCTGGGGGCCGCTCAGCTGCCCCACACCGCCCCGCAGGGAACGGCTGGGCTCTGGGGGCGCAGCCCGAGGCTCCGCGGGGCCTCCTGCAGCCCAAGCATGCTGGAGCACGTCCTGAATCCCCACGGCGTGCAGGCGGCTCTGGGGGGGTTCCACACTTTCCGTGCTGCTCCCACCCCACAAAGCCAAACACCTGCACGGCAAGACCTGCACTGCCTTTGGTTTTGCACACTCCTACACAAACCAGACAGAAGGAACAAGGCCTTCCCTTACAGCTACCTTATTTCAGTTCCGAGAAATTGCAGTAATCAGACTAGGAAGGAGCACATTGCAGGAAAAGGGATAAATGCCGTTCCCAGGAGTCATGCAGAACTATCTCCAATTTGACACGCAGCAGCACAGCCTGAGTTTCCTTGAAAAGCAAATTTGGAGCACAGTCCACTCCTACGGTCCCTGCAGTACAGCAGGACACAGCTCTGAGTTTTGCAACCAAGCCCTCTCAGAGCTTTGGTTCCCTTCTTCTCCTGCACCTTGAACGCTGACTGACTCCTCTCCAACCTCTTCCTTTGCAGATCATTTCTGCCACCGTGGACAACAACAGGATGCTTCTGGACATCGATAACAGCAAGATGACTGCCGATGACTTCCGAATGAAGTGAGTACCTCTCTGCACATGACTTCCCTGCAATGAATTTTATGCTATTCGTTAATGTGGGAGATGATGCACCTTCCCAAGTAGAATGACCGTGCCTACAGGTTGTAATGAAATTCATGCCTCTCTTTTCTGTGGTGAAAGGTATGAGAATGAACTGGTCATCCGTCAGACCGTGGAGTCTGATGTGAATGGTCTGAGGAACCTCCTGGATGAGCTGACCCACACACGTTCCTCACTGGAATCTGAGCTGGAGTCCCTGAAGGAGGAACTGATGGCCCTCAAGAGAAACCATGAAGAGGTATGATCAACAAGTTATGCAATACCAAAAGGACCAAATACCATATATATCTTATGAAATTATCTTGGCAGCATAGGTATGTACAGATGTGAATTGAACTGCAATCATGACAGCTGAGAAAATACATGTCTTTATGTCTCTGATAACAAAAAAGTTAATTAGCCACATTGGATTCTATGCTGAAGATGAAAAGGAAAAAAACCCAGACTTTTAGCTGCTGATAGCCAGGAGCGGATTAGATTGCAGTGTTTAATAATATCTCTCAGCATCAGCGCATCCTTATCAGAGTAACATCCACTCCGGGTTCCAGTTTAAAAGCTCTAGGCAGTGCTTCACATTCAAAAGATCACCATGAGATCTCAGTATTGTCTCACCTGCTGCCCTCAACAGCAGCACTGAGCTGTGGCCCTGCCTTCTCTCCTCGCACTCTGCAGGAATTGCGACAGCTGCAGTCTCAGACTGGAGGCGATGTGAGCGTGGAGGTCAACGCTGCTCCCGGAGAAGACTTGACTAAGATTCTCAATGACCTGAGAAACGAGTACGAGCAGATCATTGAGAAGAACCGCAGGGAGGTTGAGCAGTGGTATGAAGTCAAGGTACGCAGCAGTGCCCGCGGCGCAGCCTCCTTCCACGGCAGAACGCCGCTCTCTGCCCGCCCTGGTGCTCAGGCAGCAGATCTGCCCCGCTCAGAAAGCTCTGCTTTGCTCCCGCAGATCGAAGAAGTCAATCGGCAGGTCACCTCCAGCAGCCAGGACATCCAGACCAGCAGCCACCAGCTCACCGAGCTGAAGCGCGAAATGCAGAACCTGGAGATCGAGCTGCAGGCGCAGCTCAGCACGGTACGTGGGGCGGCACCGCTGGGGGCCCTGGGCTCCTCGGGACGGGAAACTCCTTCCTGGGGCACAGCTCTGCTCCTAACCTCCTGCCTTCCACCTCCAGAAAGACTCGCTGGAAAACTCCTTGGCTGAGACGGAATCTCGCTATGGCTGCCTGCTGCAACAAATCCAAGGGCAGATCAACTCCGTAGAGGAGGAGCTGGCCAACATCCGCTGCGAGATGGAGGGCCAGAGCCAGGAGTACAAGATGCTGCTGGGCATCAAGACCCGCCTGGAGCAGGAGATTGCTCAGTACCGGGCACTGCTCAATGAGGGACAGCAAGACCTTGCGTATGTATCCTGTTTGTTAATTAGGCATAGATCAGAGTGCAGTGTTTTATCAGTCCGTGGTTGAACTCCAGATGTAACATTCTTTCACAGCATCTGCATTGAAATGCAGGCACCAGATGCTTGGTAAGCAAATCAGTTACATGGGAAAGCAGGGCACAGACCTACTGACACCATCTCAGTTTCCCAGCTCCTCTCAGCCCATTTGCACAGTGAATTCTGTGAGAGGAACCATGCAGAAGGCCAAGTGCACGTCGTGACCTCCGCCCACAGCTGGGCACGCTCAGCCGCTGTGAGAGAACTGCACTCCTACAGCATTCTGTAGTTTATGCTTCTCTGGCTTTCTCATAATACATAGCTGGAAGGGAATGAAATAAAAAAATAACAAGAAATATTTGTAAGATCCAGGAAAAATTCCGCTGTGTCACGGATTGCTCAGCATGCCACAGTGTGTCTGGTTAGGAATTCAATTCTCATCCTCCTCATCGCAACTCCCTTCCCCAACAGGATGCCCCAAGGAGGAGGACGAACCTCCCACTCCTATTCTTCCACTTCCTATTCTCACGGACAATCTGGCGGAGACAAGTCAGGTAAGAAACAGGTTCCAAAAAGGATCCTCGTTTTTCCTGTGCCCACAGCTTTCACATTTTGTATTTCACCACTGTTTGCTGGTCAACACTAAACATCGTGCTATGGCTTCCATGTTCACAATTACAAAAGGGATTAAACCATTCACAATCGAATCTCTTAACTTCAGAGTGCCATAACTCCAGCTACAGAAATTGGCTAGCTTTTTGCCTGAGCTCTTGCTAACGTGGATGGACACTTAAATAATGGATAAACCTGCAAAGTCAGCAGTCTCCTGATGTCCTCATTAAGCAGTAATCATTTCTTATCTCCTCCCACAGGGCAGACAAGAGTGTGTTAAGATACCACCGATGCTCTGGTCTTCTCTGATCCGCCTACTGCCACCTGCACAGCCCCGGGTGCAGGGATAACAGGCAGCTCACGCTGTGTGCCTGCGTGGTGCACAGCTCCGTCTGCACGCGTCGCCATGCAGGGACGATGAATCCCTGCCAGGGCTCCCAAAGTTTTCTGCTTCCTCCCTTGTGTTGTTCTTCACAATGCAATCACTGCAGTGCCACCAGTGCTCTGCTTTCTGCTGACCATAGTGCCTCTAATAAAACCTCACTTTTCTGCAAAGAAGAACCTGTGTGCAGTAGATTATTTAGGGTATTGAGGTTGCACAAATATTCAATGTTGTGAACGTTATTCAATGTTATGAAAGAAATGAGACACACATTAGCAGTCTGGGGATGTTCTTTAGTATGGCCCCAAAGAAAACCGTGTACTCTACTTCATCAGGTGACCTGGATGAGCTACAAGGGAAGGACTGCCTGCCCAGGGTCATATTAAACTCGAGAGTGACACCTATGGGAACAAGAAAGGATGGCTGAAAGCCTTTCCCTGAGTGTTCACTGTGTGAGGGCTGTACGTCCAAATAGCTGATGTGACAGTTCAGCTTAAATAAACCCAACGTGATTAAAAGCACAACCTAGTGATAAATTGGGTTAATCTGAAGACATTTGCCCTTGGGTCACTGAAGAAGAAACTAATCCCATTCCGGCAACCCCAAAATTTAGGGGAGGATTCTGTCTAACCTTGCTCAGTAAAAGCCAAAGAGTCCATCAGGCAGTGAATGGCAATATGCAAAGAAACAGCTCTTGAAACATGAATTTCAGCTGTTAGGGCTGCTCCCCCCGACCTGCTGAAGGCCCAGGCTCACTCCCTCTGTCTGATGGCTCAAATCCAAACACCCGAGGTGCATTCTCTGACTTCCTGTGGGAAGCCCCAGCTCTGTGGTGGGATGGGACTCAGGATGGAGGAAGGTTCCATCCTTTCTGTAGCTGCCCCAACCTCATGGAACACACTGACACCATCTGAGCTAGGCAGAGGAAGAAAAAAACAGCGAAATGACTCATTTGAAACTTGCAAACTATGTTTCAGTCTCTGGTCTGCAGCACAAGGAGCAGCAGAGCAGGACTGGCTGACGCAGTGCTGGGCACATCTGGGGCCATTGCTCTGCAGGCAGCACAACTCACCGCAGTGTTTGTCCTGGCGGGAGCTCTGCACTTTGCTCTGCAACCAGATTCAGGCCAGGCAAAATGTCACCTTGTCACACAGCAGCTCTGCTCCCCGGCCCACTGCGCCATCCCCACCCATGTGTCATTACTGCTGAGAAATCAAACAATCGAAGCAAACAGGGAAGGCCACACGTAAGGATGCAGCTTAAAATGGGTTTCATGGTTACCTTTTCCATCAACAAAATGTGCAGCCAAAAAAAAAAAACAACGGAAGAAAATCTTTTTCCCCCAAAAAAACCATTAGCTAGAGTCATATTTTTCACAAGGTTAACACTGAGATATCGAACAGCATTTAACCACAGTAACAGCAAAGGGGTTCGAAAAGAGGAACTATCGTCTGTTCCATGCAGTTCTGTCTGAAAGTTTTGAGGTAATCCCGTCGGAAATCGGCAAATCCAGAGGGCTCCTGCGCGCACTGATGCAGCACTCGGGACGCTGCCCTCCGTGCACGGCGCAGCTGCAGCAGCCGCCGGGGGGGGCTGTGCCGGGGGACGGGACGCAATCGGCTGTGCTTCAACAGCCGGCCTGCAGGGGGCGCAAGGAGGTGCTGCTTGACACCGGCGCTGCTGCTGACAGCGGCGGCCGCTGCAGGCTGCGTTACAGCCTGGGGGGGGTGCGGGTCCCTCAGGTCTGGAAATTAATCACCTCCGCCTGCACAGTATGGAGTTTGCAGGAGGGTCAGAGGAAGGCCCCGCAGCCCCACAGCCCAGCAACCCCACAGCCCCGCGCTCCCAGTACTGCAGGAGAGCTTTCGGGGCGCAGTGCTGCTGCAGCTGCCTGCAGTGATCCCCCCCCATCCCCTCCGCACTTCCCGGGGCGCTAACAAAGGAAATCTCTCATTCACTCTGCCTTTGATGAAAAAACAGATGGAAGGAAATGATCGGAAGCAGCCACTGCTGTACTCACATTTACCGGCCTACAATCATGAAAAGTAACAGCAGCCAAATGAAGCAAGCACAAAAACTCTTGTAGGAAAACACCTTTCCCGTGTTTCTAAGCAATACGTTTCTATTAAGTCTCGGGCGTTTTGGAGAGGAAACGCCAACGAACTTCTGAGCTGCTCGGAGCGGTCCCTCACTGCAGCAGACCGACGGGCAAACAGTGCCCCGTGGCTGGCACAGCGTGTGCACGTTTCAGGTGTGCTGAGGCTGACTTCCACGAGGAGCTGCACGGCGCCTGCAGAGCAATCAGTGCACGCTGCCATTGCTCCTCGCAGCGCTGTTCGAGCCCACGCTCAGCGGTGCGCTGCCAAGGCTGGCTGCAGGGAACACCTTTCTGCTGGCCGTGCTCCGGCAGCGCTGGCAGCGGATCAAAGGCGCAGCCCTGCTGAGCGCCCGGCCCTCCAGCGCTGCTGCTCCCAGCCCAGCTCTGCCCTGCAGCTCCACGCCGTTCTGCTGCCAGGAACAAAAGCCCAACCCGCGGTCAGTAACCGTGCCACCGGGGTCTGACGGGTTTTATTCGTTGTTAAAGCTGAGTCTGTTGGAAAGCAGTGGGAAGACATTCAGCAGGAGTTTCCATCGGCTTCATTCGGTGGAGCTGGGCTGCCCGACACACTGAGATGGCCGACACAGACCTCAGTGTTCCACCGAGAGAGGATTTAAGGCCAAATGAATCTACTGGAAGATTATCTTGGTTTTGTGTGGGGTGAGACTGAGACAAACCTACACATAGAAAACTAGCAGCAGAAATAATAATATTTAAACATGAATACAAAAATATAGACACGTAAATATATAAACATACAAATACACACAGGTATGAATACGACCTGCAAACACTTTACAGATGGGAACCACCAGATGTGCACCCACGATGCTGACACGGCTCCTCCCCATCAGGCAGGCCCCCTCCCCACGGCTGTAGGCTCTCGGCAGCACAGGGCAGGCACAGCTCGTCTGGCCTTGGAGAACAGTTTCCAGCCCCATCACACCGTGCTGAGATCTACCAGCAGGTAACAGGTTAAGGGAAAAGTAAAAATACATCCAGAGCTCGTCATTCACGTGCCAGGGCCGGGGGTCCTGGCCAAGCCTACCTTTAGGCACGTACATTTCCCTTCACCAAACCACATTCCCTCTCCTCTACAAAAGACAGAGGGTTGAGGAGGTAACAAAATCGCTCTCTGCTCTTATCTATCCTCTTTAAACACCAGCAGCTGTGCCTGTCTGTGCCTGGACCTGCCGCTGCAGCACGCAAACATTCCTATCTCGGAATCTCTTGGCGCGCTGTGCAGCAATGTGAGCTGTGCGAGCATCTGGGAAAAAGGCCCTAAAAATGATTGATGAGGGGAGAGGGAAGCCAGGAGGGTGAGAGCTGCACCCCAACCAGCACAGCCACAGCAGGACCGGCTGCAGATGGGCTCTCATTGGGTTTGGTTCTTCCCGCAGGGACGTTCCAATAAAAAAATAGAAGCGTGTGTTTGAATTGAAGAGGTTGAAATGCTTTGTGCCTGTGATTTCTAACAGGAGAGGACACACATGGTGGTGACCCAAGCGGAAGCAGGACAGGATCGGTGGGGCAGGGCAGCACAGCTTCGATAAGCAGAAGACATAAAGTTAGAAAATGTGGGTACAAAAGAGTCAGGAAGGTTAAAGCCTGCAGGGGCTCCTCGGGTGGGAGCAGCGCTGGCAATGAAAGCACTGCGCTGCAGCAGCAGCGGGTGAGAACGAGGTACGTGCCGGAGTTACTCAAGGGAAATAAGACTGGTTTACATCAAAGTTCGTAAAAATTCCCTGAAAAAACATTTACAATTGCACAGAGCAGCAGCAATAGGAAAGCAAACAGATAAAGCAAACGCAGGGCTCAGCGTGAGCCTCAGCAGGCTGCTCCCTGTGCCATGTCACACTTATCTGTGATAAACGGCAGATAAAGGCCATTCCTGGGCTGTCCCACCCTTCTGCTTGCTGCAGGAAGAGCTGACTGTGCAGCCAGTTAAAATCAGGGCAGTGGGAGAAACAAAGGCCTGCACACAATGGTAACAGCACCTTCTTCCTCCAGCAAATACTTGGCCACACTGAAGGCCTTTCCAGGCATTTAAGTGCGCTGTCACCCGAAGGGAGCCCCAGCAAAAGCAAACACATGCAGCCACAGAGCTACAAGAGATGGGGAGCTGCACAACAAATCCAACCCCTTCTGGGAACTCAGAATACAGTTTTCCTGGGAATGCTGCCCAAGGTGCCCTGCTGCTGTCCAGGCATTTGCAAACGCTGGGAGCTACACAGAAGATGGAATAGTTGCTCCATCGGGCAGTGCTCCCCAAGCTTTTCCAATTCCAGATGTAATTCCAGATGATCAAGAAGAACTCTTTGGGAGTTTTCCCCACCTATCTGAAGCAAACGTAGCCTGATTGCAGCTCATTAGCAGCATTCTCAACATATACAGAGAGTGCTGCTTTTACTCGGGGGGTTCTGAGGGAATGCAGAGGCCTCCCAAACCCCAACTTCTATGAAGTAGATCATAAGGCACCACGCAAAATCATACACGTGCCTTCTATTTTGCAGAAATCCAAAACATTGAGGACCTCAGGAGGGAACCTGGGGATGCCCGGAGAGAAGGATGCTCCTTTCTCCATGCTGCAGGACACCAACGGGAACACAGCAGGGCTTTTTCTCCTTTCCGCCTCTTGCATTTCTGCTCAGTGGAGGAAAGTGCACAGAGTTGTGTTCTCTATGCTCTATCGACTGCAGCACTTAACAATAAAGTAACTGTTCTCTGACGGTCCCTTCTGCCCGCATGCGGGCAGCTTCCCAGTGCTGTCAGTGCTCCTGATGGGAGCTGGAACCTGCTGGGCAGCATTCCCCCACCCAGGGCTGAATAAAACATTCAGATCCGCAGAAGAGGCTGTCCTCTGCCTCAGGGCAGGCTGCACGTTGTTACTGGGCAAGCGGGAAAGTTGTGTGAATGCAGCAGCTTCTGCACAACACAAAAGAACCCAGCTGTCATGTCCCCAGGCTGCAGAGCCACAGATAATATGGATGGCACCCAAACTGCACGTATCTGGTGATAAATTCTGCGCCTGAGTTGCTGCAGAACTCTGCTCTGATGCAGCCTCATCATCAGGTGCAGAAAAGCCTGCAAGTTACTCCAACGGGACAGGACTCCCTCTCATCTGAGGATACAGACCACCTACATAGGAAAGCAAGCAGCATACGAGTCAGCCTCAAGGCCACGCGTTCACAATAAAGTGCACTTGACAAAAATGGCTAATTCTGGTTAACTGGCAAACCAATCTCATCAATTACAGCTGAAAATGATATATAAATGGGGAAAAAAAGGACATATCAATCTATATGAATGATGAGTTACGAAGCACAAAGCCAGTGGTTGGTCGGAAGGCTGCGGGGAAGGCTCTCAGGCCGACTCCATGGGGCTGCTGCACAGGCTCCTTGGCCAGCTTCCAGCTCATGTGTTTATTCTTTAGCACTCCCTGTATTTGCCCTGCAGTTTGACTTCTCTCTCTGGACCATGTGGGTAAAGCACTGATGTGTGCTTAGCGCATTTTTACGGGTGAAAAAAGAACAGACATGCCCTCATGCCGAGTACACATTTCATTTGGCTTATCTCTCATTCATTGTCTTGGTACCAAACGGATTGCTCGGTCAAACACAGCCCACACCTGGCGTTCCCAGAGCTCTGTGGAAGCACCTGCAGGAGGCAGAGCTCTGCCCTGGCCTGGCTGCTGCCAATGCTGCTCGCTGCGTCCCTCCTTACAGCAGCATCTCCTGTGGAGGCCCGGAGGTTTGGAGGGAAGGAGGGGTGGTGGGGAAAGAAAGAGAAAGCAGAAGAGATGGAAGAGCCGCTCGCCGCTGGGGATGCTCATGGGGGAGCTTGCAGTGACAAAAGCACCATTGTTTTTGAAAATTCACCTTGGAGAACTGGACTTAAACACTGGAGAAATAACATTTTCATTACTCTCAGAGCCCAGAAAACAACGTGGTTATGTTTCTTCTGTTTACTTCCCTCTTTGGTAGTAACAGAAGGGCTGAACGTATAATCAGGCCTTTGTTTCTGCTGTTGCTGACTCCCCAGGTAACACTCAGGGAAGTTTAATGTCTACCTCTGCTACAAACAGTTCCTAGAAAAGGATTCTTGTTTCTGTGCAAAAAAAGACTCCTTCACACACGGCACATCCTCTGTCAGATCCTCCCTTTAACCGTTGGCCCAAAAGGAAATGAGATCAAAGAATCAAACCCAAGATTTGTAACAGAATAGTTCAGTGGATTCATTAGCTCAAGGATCCAGTCCAACTGCCTGAGCACATCAGGGCTAAGGAAACGCCAACCCATATCACTGAGGGCATTGGTCAAATGCCTCTCCAACACCACCGGCCACAGGAAATCCATGGATCCACCTCCCTAGGAAGGCTGCCCAGTGAAGGAGTTGTTCCTTGTGAAAGAAGGATTTTTCCCGAGGGAAAGAAGGAAAAAGACTGGTAGGACCCTGCTTTGCTAAGGTCCACGCAGCTGTTCACCATGTGGGCTCCTTCCAGGCTCCGTTATCAGCCTGCAGTAACTGATCTAATCACTCCGTGTTTTAACTTTCCTGAGGCTGCAGAAGCAAGTTGCTGTGTGACTTCGCTGGGGACGCAGCATAGGCTGCAGCGGGGCTGTGCGCCGCCAGCCCTTCTGCTCCCAGCACAATCTCCAACCAGACTGATGGCCGTTCCCCTCAGCAGAGCAACACCTCCCCTCAATCCCACCTTCTTCCTCAGCAACCCCGGGGGAGGGAATCAGCCCCTTGCGTGAAGGTATTTGGGAATGAAACCCAGCTCACTTCTCAGCAACTGACCAATGAGAGGAATTCCCGTGTTGGCAGAGGGCTTACGGCCGGTAAATTCCACGGGTCTCAGATAACACATTCTGCAGACAACTCCCATTGTCACAGGCATAAAAGAGGTGGGGTGGGGGAAAGGAGCACGCATTCCTGCTTTGGGATCACAAACAGCAGCTCGCTTCAGGTCCTTGGCATTTCTCTCTATGGCGACTTACAGCTTCAGGCAAACCACCTCCTCCGTGGCAGGGGGACCCGGCGGCCGCTCGCTCCGGTTGGGTGGCGGCTCCTTCAGGGCTCCGAGCATCCACGGGGGATCCGGCGGCAGGGGTGTGTCAGTCTCTTCCGCTAGATTTGTCTCTTCTGGCCTAGGAAGCGGCCTGGGCGGTGGATACGGAGGTGCCTTCAGCAGCAGCTTTAGTGCAGGCTTCGGTGGTGGCTATGGTGGGGGTTTGGGCTCCGGTGATGGTCTCCTCTCAGGGAACGAAAAGACAACGATGCAAAACCTGAATGACCGCCTCGCGTCCTACCTGGACAAAGTGCGTGCGTTGGAAGAAGCGAACTCAGATCTTGAAACTAAAATCCGTGAATGGTACCTGAAACAAGGACCAGGCCCTGCCCGAGACTACAGCCCTTACTACAAGGCTATTGAAGACCTCCGAGACCAGGTAAGCGGTTGTATTTACCAAAAAGCACCTAAGAAGGAAGCATGAGAATCCAAACAGAAAAGCTCCCTAGGAAAGGAGCCAGAGGGCAGTGCAGTTTGTGAGAAGGAGGAAGATGAAATGAAAATGCGTTCGTTGGTCAGGGCAGGGAAAGAAATGTGCGGTACAAAATCATCTACGATTTGAAGTGTTAGCTGGGAGAACGTACAGAGCAGCTCATCTCAGACAGCCCAGCAGTTCCCCCTGGCCGTGCTCCGACCCGCCGTACAGCCGGCGGAACTTCGGGCAGGTGCACACACACCGCTGCTACAGGAAGGGCAGTTTGGTAAACGTGAAGATAGCAGCCCGTGATTTCATGGACATAGCGACACGTTTTGTTGCACATTTCACCTTCTTAAGCTAGCAGCTGAAATAGGAACGTTGAAACATTCTGAATATGGACAAAGGAAGTAGCAGACATAAAATAATCGATCCCATCTATAAATGCAGGCTCTGTCCCAGCAGCCGGTGGGCAGCTGATGCTAGATGTCTTTGAGGAGATGCACACCCTGGAACACACACCTAGAAGCTGACTGCACTGTGTAAATAAGTGGAAGAAAGCTCGAGGGTCACTTCTCACTGCTCAGCTCGGAGTTTGTGGCCGCTCCCACGCGGTTTATTTTCTCTTTGCCTGAAGACATTCACATTCTCTGCTGATTTCAGAAACTGAGCTCCAGAAAAGACAGAGCTGGCAATCTGACTTTCACCTTTTGGCATTCTTTCTCCTCCTGTCCTTTATTCCCTTTTGTTAGAGAAGACGTAGTTCCAACAGGTTTTGGATATGACCTTTTAAGTTTGGAAAATGGCAGGCAAAAAAGACACACTTTTTAAAAGGGATTACTGCTAAGGAACATTTCCTTCACGGCTTTTCATGATTGCTTATCAGCCAGTAAACACCAAATCAGTTATTTTAGGGAAAATAATGTGCTCAGAACTTTACAAATGCAGTATGAACCGAGATTGCTGACGATACACAAACATGCCATTTATTTTGCAATCATGCAGTCCTTGCAGTCACTGCCCTGTTAAGAAAACACGCAGACAGAACCAGTTCTGCCCAGAACTGCACTTTGCTTCCTTTGCTTTTCTCCAGGAAGCACTGGTTGTGCCTTACACCTACAACAGCTCCGACCCACCGGCCCACCCGAGGCCTCTCCCTCTGTGAGAGGGGATTCCAGCTTTAAGCCCTTCATAGGACAGAAGTAAGGGGACCGACCCATAGCTGATAGCAATGGCAGAAGTGCTGTGATCAATCTGTGCTGCCTATTTGCTACAGATAATCTGATATTTTCCTATTGACACCAAACAAAATGCGCTCATCTTTGGTGGAGCTACGGGTGAAATACAATATAACTCTTCCACCTTTAGCGTAAGGAAAAGAAACAACATAGTTGTTTCCAGCTCAGCAATGAACTCTCGCTGATTGCAGATCCTTGCTGCCACCATCGACAACTCGAAGGTTGTCCTGCAGATTGACAACGCCAGACTGGCTGCTGATGACTTCAAGACCAAGTGAGTAATTTCTGACAAGGAGGCAAAAATCCCTATTGAGGCGAAGGGCAGTGGCTGTGGAAATACAAAGGAACATGTGTAAAATCTCTGCATTAACACTAGTTTGATCCTGTCATTGCAGCTCAGCCCTTTACGCATTGCTGAACACATCACCTCTACCAGAGGAAATGTTCCACCACGTAAAATACGTGTAGAAAAGTTTAATGTTGGACAACATTTGCTACATTACAGTTCCTATGGTGCCAGATACATCTCTAACAAATAGCACACACCTCATCATTAGCCTGAAGAGTTCTGTTCTGCTTTTTCAAGGTTTGAAACAGAGCAAGCTCTTCGCATGGGCGTGGAGGCCGACATCAACGGGCTGCGCAGGGTGCTGGATGAGCTGACACTGGCGAGGACCGACCTGGAGATGCAGATTGAGAACCTGAAGGAGGAGCTGGCCTACCTGAAGAAGAACCACGAGGAGGTAAATAAAAACAGACAAGAAGCGTGTTTGGAAGTGATGTTATGAAAGCACTGTGTGGAGTGTCTCAGGATTGCCATGGGCTCTCCAGTGAAAAAGAAAAGACTGCTGTGCAGACTGGCAAAGATCCACCCTGCCAGCTTCCCAGTTTAGGCAGTCGTTTAGAGCCTTGCAGAAAGGATGGATGGTTCATAATGTTCTCATTCACAACTGTGCCCTCTTTTGTCTTCCTCTGCTATGTCAACATAGGAAATGAGTGCCCTGGGAGGACAGGTAGCCGGCCAAGTCAGTGTGGAAGTGGACTCTGCTCCAGGCATTGACCTGTCCAAGATCCTGGCCGATATGAGAGACCAGTATGAACACATGGCGGAGAAGAACAGGAAGGACGCTGAGGCCTGGTTCCACAGTAAGGTATCAAAAGCTTCATTCTAGATAAATGCTATTTTTTAAATCCACGAAGGAAACAAAGTGACTCTGTAACTTACAGAAAACCAAGGTGAAAGCCTTATGACCTCTACTCAGTGGCCCTACGTGTCTCCTGTGGCATTTTCCCCTTTTCAGACTGAAGAGCTGAACCGCGAGGTAGCCGTCAATACCGAACAACTGCAGAGCAGCAAGTCCGAAGTCACTGACCTGAGACGCACCCTCCAGGGGCTGGAAATAGAGCTGCAGTCCCAGCTCAGCATGGTATGTTAAAATTTGCACTGCGTAAACGCAGACACCCTAAAACACATCCGTATTCCCCCTCCTGCAAGCAGCCCAGCAACCCTTCCCTCCAACTGTGCTTGCAGAAAGGCGCGCTGGAGAGCAGCCTGGCAGACACCGAAGGGCGATACGGCGCGCAGCTGGCGCAGATCCAGGACATGATTGGCAGCATTGAGGTGCAACTGGCTGAGCTCCGAGCTGATATGGAGCGCCAGAACAACGAATACAAGATGCTCATGGATATCAAGACCCGTCTGGAGCAGGAGATCGCTACTTACCGGCAGCTCCTGGAGGGCCAGGAGTCCCAGTAAGTAACTGCTTGCAGCACAAAGCCGTCGTGCTTCACCTCGTGCCGCGTGACCACGGTGCGGTGCTCGTGTGCCGCAGCATGGCAGTAAACACAGCTTCAAACACTGTTGGGATTCTAAAGGTTTTAACAAGCTGTTTTTTTTCAGGAGAGAAATTGTCTTCCCCCACTGTTTCTTTCACTGTTGTAGTTTACAAAAACATTTCCTATAACGATTCCTTCTCCTGGGACGGAAGGGAGACCAAGGGAATGAACATCTTGTTTTCTGACCACATACAAAATGATGAGAGAATCTGCTGCTGTCCATCTCTGTCTCACACAGCAGGCAATGCGTTGCCTCTCCTTTCAGCTCTCCTCTCTTTGCTTGCAGGTTGTTTGGCTCCCTTTCTGGATCTCCCGGTAAGGATGTTTTCTCCTCTAGGAAACCTTTAGTAACAACGTAAGCTTTAATTTCTAAAAAGATAAATACACACATTAGAGTAATTCTGTCCATTTCAGACTGGGCTGCTGCACTGATCTGTGCCACAGAAAAAGTCAAAGTGATGGCTCTGGCCAGAATTCAACAAGTTTTAGACATCAAAAGCTATTAGACATCGGGAAAAAATGTCAGACTTTGCCCCTGTAAAACACACAAATCATTCCCCCAGGTGGAAGGATACGAGCAATTTCAGCCTGCCAGCTCAGGGGCATTGTACCAACATGCAAGTATGACTGGCTTTTAAAGGTCAGCTGTGTTGTAAAAGTGATGCATGATTCAATCAATGCTATGAAGAACAAAACTTCTGAGAGAAGGGAATGACAGATGAGACACAAACTAAGCTGAATGGTCTTATGTGTTCTGGTTAAGTAACTGCTGTTCTTTTTCTCCATATTTTGCAGACAAAAGAGATAAGCTGGCAGATGGAAAATAGTACTGAAAGTCCCATAAATGTCATCTTCAAGATGAGGAGAAAAAAAAAGGAATTAAAATGCAGAGAAATCACACTAAACTGCTGGAAATTAACCGCACAGAAAATCCTTGTCTGCACAAAGTTTAAGTAGATTGGTTCATTTAGCAGTGATTAATTTGCAGACTAGGTTAGGTTTTTAATTGCTTCCTTCTTGTACTGAAATGCTGTATGTACTCCAATAAAGATGATCTTGCAATCTCAGCTCCTGTTTGGTCACTGTGCAGTCACTGCTGAAGCCGGGCTGCAGCCACAGCCCTCCCGGGGGAGATGCACTGCAATGGCTGTGCACCCAAAGGGCAGGGATAGTGAGACCTAGGGAGATTCCAGCAAGAAGCAAGAGCTGGAGGGTGTTTTGTTAGGGCAAAGTGTGAAGCTGTCAGAATGGCTGCAGATACATGGCAGTGAGGGACGGGGCTGAGATCTCTTCACTCACTTTCTATTCCAATGCATTTCAAAGATAAAAATCAAATCCTCAGCCCACATACAGCTATGGGCTTTCAGGACTCTTCCAACCACCTTCCTTCTCATGTCATTGGAAGGGTGTTCTCCTGGCTGAAATCCTAAATGCAATCACTCTTACTTCAGGCCATCAGAAATCGGTTATTTCACTCCCAACCGTCACTCCAGAAGCTTACAGCCAAGGAAACATCTCTGAGTTTGTGTCTAAAGAAAACCAGGGCTACAGCCCAGGCCTCCAGCCCCACTCCTCAGCCCCACCAGGGGCACGCAGCTCCTCTGGGACACAGCAACAAACCCTTCATCACCTCTCCTCGGTCTTGGGAGGGAATACATTCTTTCATTCTTTTTTGTAAGTCCTCCCAGATTAATGAAGTGTTTGCACAGCGAGGAGCAGCGCAGAGCTGCAGATCTGCTCTGTCAGGGCTGGGTAATCCTCCCCAGGTGAAGGGGCTGGAGCTGGGCTTGGCTCTGCACTGACTCAACTGACCCATCAGCAGCATCTGTCACGTCCTGACATACAAGTCCCAGCTTAGCCCCTGGAAATCCAGCTCTATAGCATTTGACAGTGGCCTGAGTATGACATGCAGAACTGACAGCAAAAAAAAAAAGACAGTCCTGAGAAGTACAGATCAGCAAAGATGTGGAGGGGAGGGCAGGACGGGGCTGAGCAGGCTGCTCTGGTGCGGCTGAATGAAAAACCCCCATCGTTTCCTGATACAGCTGATGGTGGTTTGTGTGTGTGTGTGTGTTTCTTACTTTCTAACTGGAATCTGACCTTGCCTACTGCAGGATCGCTCCGTCCCACAGCGCCCAGCAGCCTGCACACCTCTGCACACCGCCACGACAGGGGGCTTAAAGAAACACCTTTGTCTTTGGGAGAGTTTGCCTCAACTTGTCCCTGAGATGCTGCCTCTCACAGATACGCACATTTGGCAGCTACACACAACTATTAATCTGCCTCAAAGCAAAACTGAAGTGCTATGGCAAAGCTCCAAGCTCTGTTTGAAACATGTTTCCACAGCTATGAAATATCCTGCCTTTGCCAATCAGCTTTAGTACGAGTGGACAGGCTCTCAGTCGGGCACTCGGGCTGCGTATCGCTGCTAGATTTTTGGTGCTTATTGCCTCCAAGTACTTCCCCCCAGCCCCCCCCATACGAAGGCTGCTCTCTGCCATGAGGCTGTGCCTGGGGCACGACCACACCTCAGAAAAACCCCTTCGGCCACCCCGGCATCGGAAAACACGCACCCCGCCTGATATGAAGTCTGAAAAACTGCTCAGAAAAGCGCAGTTGTTACTGTGTTGTTTAGCAAACACGTACTTTTCCTTCTTTAAAAGGGAAAAGGTCAACTTTTTTGAAGAACTTTACGGTGTGTTTGCTACAGTGCGGAGATCAGAGGAAGTTCCTCCCACCCCACATTGCCCCCCCCATGCCTTCGCTCCATGTCACAGCAGTAACCGCACCCCTCCCTCACCTGAGCTGTCACCCTATGGGCACGGAACGGCGTTCTGCCTGCAGAATGCACACTATTGCCACACTCCTCACCCAGCCATTGTCCCCGCTGACACACCCTGAGCACTGAGCAAGAAGTTCGTGCTGCTGGGCATCCCCCAGCCGCAGTTTCTCATGAGCACACGGTGCGGATCAGAGGTTGGGTTACTGGTGTACTGCCTCCCAGTGCCACTCACCAACGGTTAGGACTGAGATACGCTGTCTTTGAGACTCTCTTTCCATGAAAGATGAATGTTTCTTTGTAAGTGGCTCTCAAACCTGTCAACCGTCACCCATTTCCTAGTGCAGATCACTGCTGCGCACGTTGGTTCCACACAGAACGGCTTCATCCGAGGCTCTGCTTGTTTGGGTTTGCCAAAAGTAACAGGAACTTCATCCTCCCACATCCTTCTTTCCACGGAATAATTTCACTCTCCTATTGCCCTTCTCACCCATTTCACAAGCGTCAGTGCATTAATTAAACATGCCTGTCTCCCAGAGGCGGACGGATGCCGATCGCTCCTCACGCAGTGCTGCGGTTGTGTCCTTTTTGTAACAGAAATTCAGATGCCAACATTTAAACACAAATTCTGAGCCAAGAGCTGGACTAAAAATATGGGAAGTTCAATTCCAAGTTTGTGCTGGGAAAAGAATATATATAGAGAGAAGAAATAATGGCGACACGAGTATTTCTGTACGACTTGTACTTTTTCAATGGAAGCAGAATGTTTCTGACACGACACTTCATCTGGGGAAAAGCAATTCTTCTGCAAATAGCTGCAGTGACTGCTGTGAATGGTGAGTGGGCGCGGTTCGCCTCGCTTTGTTTTTCCTTTCTTGATTGTCAGAAAAGTAAAGCCCGGGCTTCAGAACTATAGCCCGGAGAAAAACACAACCTGAATCATCCCTTTGGTTTAATTAAAAGAAAAAACCCAAGCCCTAGCCCCTGAGATGTACAGCCAGCTCTGCGTGTAAGGAATGTCATCATAATTGGCCTCACCTCGAGGGAGGGGAATCTTTGGAGGGAGGGTTGCAGCTTGGGTTTGTCTCCTAACACCCTATCTGGTGGCTATAAAAGAAGCACCAGGGCAGCGAAGGCACACGCTTTCCTGCTCTGCACTGCGCTGAGTACCCAACTCCTCCTGTGCTGCAGCCATGACGACTTACACCGTGCAGAACTCCTTTGCTAGCGGTGCTGGGGGCTTCGGGGCTGCTGGCAGCGGCAGCTCCCGCCTTTCCTCGGTGCGGGTCGGGGGCTCCTACCGCGCCCCGAGCATCCACGGGGGCTCTGGGGGCCGGGGCGTCTCCGTCTCCTCGGCGAGGTACGTCTCCTCCGTGGGAGGCGGCTATGGGGGTGGATCCTGCGCCGGGTTTGGCGGCGGTTACGGAGGAGGCTACGGCGGCTTTGGTGGCGGTGCAGTCTGCGGCTTGGGTGGAGGAGCCGGCTTTGGTGGAGGCTTTGATGCTAGCTGTGCCTTTGGTGGAGGCGACGGCCTTCTTTCTGGCAATGAGAAGATAACGATGCAGAATCTGAACGACCGCCTGGCCACGTACCTGCAGAAGGTACGAGCTTTGGAAGACGCCAATGCAGAATTAGAAGTCAAAATCCGCGACTGGTACCAGAAGGAAGCTCCCACCAGCCCAGCTCGAGACTACAGTAACTACTACAAGATAATTGAAGAGCTCCGAGATAAGGTATGACGTTCGTGAGTAGGGGAGTTAGAAGAATGCGCTGGAGTTGTGGAAATGCGTAGTTCACAGCTCTGAAATCAAGGAAAACAATTAGAAAATAAATCTGGCATTCTCCAGACGAAAGCTCTGAGCGCACCAGCCGAAAACTGTAACCTTTTCTTAATTTAAAAAGCAAATGTTGCATCCTGAAGATGAGATGGGTTTTGCAAGGTAACAGAACGTGGCAAAATGCGCTCAGATCACAGAATTCAGCGGTTTTTTTCCTGTTTTTCCAACTGTCAGATCCTTGCAGCCACTATCGACAATTCCAGAGTTGTTCTGGAGATTGACAACGCGAGGCTGGCTGCAGATGACTTCAGACTGAAGTAAGTTTCCCTGAAAAACGTTTCTCCTCTCTCTCCTTTTCTCCTTCTCAACACAGTTTCCAAAGTGCAGAATTGCTTCTCATCTACAAAATAAAGTTCTTCAGACACTCAAAGATGTATTTCCAAATTACAGAGAGATGCTTTTCATCAATAACTTCTAATGGAAAATCTCTGGCCAAAAAAAGAAAACAATGATGTGACGAAGGGTCAGAACACAGTAACCAGAGTACTGAGCTGTTTATAGATACAAATAAATCATGTCTCAGTGTTTTAGTGATGCTCTTAACTATTTTAGTAGCCTGAATCTCAGGCAAAGAGAAAACAGGAATAGTTTGGGTTTTTGACTTAAGGCTGCACTGCGTACAAACCCGTGCATATGCCAACGCTTGTTTCTTTGTAAAACTGCAGGTATGAGAATGAGCTGTTCCTGCGCCAGAGCGTAGAGTCTGACATCAACGGGCTGCGCAGGGTGCTGGACGAGCTGACCCTGTCCAGGGCCGACCTGGAGATGCAGATCGAGAGCCTGAAGGAGGAGCTGGCCTACCTGAAGAAGAACCACGAGGAGGTGAGCGTTCTTAGTGGTGCAGAGGGGAAATTACTTCCCTTGGAATTTATCGAATAAAATTGGAATGGTGACATTACTAAGGAGAAAGCTGTGATATTGAAAGAACCGAAAGTTGGTCCTGAGAAGCCTTTATCTGATTCCAAAATGTTCTGATCCGCGAGTTGCAGAGTCTCAGTCTGACATTCCTAAGCATGTACAGGTGACATGGACATGACGAGCTACATGTAAGTCGTATGTTACATGTATGTGAGTATACAGAGAGCAGAAAAGCACACACATGGAGAGATACAATTTGAGAAAAGTTTTTATGCGTCCCACCTGTGATCTGTAATAACTAAAGTGCCACGTACCGCTGCATGGACTGCTGCTGGCAGAAAGCATGTCAGAATACAGAGCATAATCTCCTTCGTGCCCCCCACCTCTCGCCCATGCAGGAAATGAAGGAGTACTCCAACCAGCTCAGCGGAACAGTCAATGTGGAAATGGACGCTGCTCCTGGCATCGACCTGACCAGGATCCTCTCGGAGATGAGGGAGCAGTACGAGGCTCTGGCTGAGAAGAACCGTAAGGATGCTGAGGCGTGGTTCCTCACTCAGGTACGGTTATGTCAGCAAGCATCGAGCTGAGGCACCGCCTCATCACCGCTGCTGCAGCAGAAGGGATAAGCTTAAAATGTATTTTTTTGCCTTTAATTTTGCACGTGCTTTTTTTCTTTCAGACCGATGAGCTGAACCGTGAAGTTGCCACCCACACTGAGCAGATACAGAGCAGCAAATCGGAGATCACGGAACTGAGACGCACGGTGCAGAGCCTGGAGATCGAGCTGCAGTCACAGATGAGCATGGTGCGGAGCTGCGCCCGGCACACTGCAAGCCACTGCCAGAAGCCTCCCCTGCCCCCCGCCCCCCCCACCCCTTGCTTCCCCTTAGATTCCATCTGTGGGGCGAATCTGTACAACAATCTGTTCTATTCTCTTCCTGCACTAGAAAGCTGGACTGGAAGCCAACCTGCGAGATACAGAAGGACGATACTGCGCACAGCTGGCACAAATCCAGAACCTCATCACCAGTGTTGAGGAGCAACTGAGCGAAATCAGATGCGACATGGAGCGCCAGAACCAGGAGTACAGAATGCTCATGGACATCAAAAGCCGCCTGGAGCAGGAGATCGCCACGTACCGCCAGCTGCTGGAGACCCAGGACTCTCAGTACGTTACTATATACAAATCCGGTGATGGGTAGATAAGGTTAATAACAGGGCACATTGTAAAGCAGTAATTTGTGGTTGTTAGGCTGACTCCAGATTACTAAATTACACTGATTGCATATTCAGCCTGCTGAGCGCTGGCAACACGGATGCTCGGCAACATCCCGGGAGCTGCTATCACTCAAGCTACATCTGCAGATCAGTTGTGCTGATAACTTGAATCTATAAATGCAAGCACGTTGACTGCAGTGTACTACAGAAGGCACCAGGCCCCATCCATGTCTCACATAATCCTCTTGCTGGGCTGGAATCCCCGCCTTCAGCCTAATATACCATTCACAAGTTTGTTCTCAGATCTCTTTCTCTTGCTTTTCTGCACTTGTGCACACAGGTGAAAATATTTATCATCACACACCCAGAATCTGATAGAAGACGACTGCATGTAGACCACAACTGACTTTAGTACAGTCTAACATTTACTGCCCATTTCTCGTACTGATCTACACAAGGAATTCCTTTTGATTTCTGAGAGGGAGTCAGCTCCTTATGTCGCTTCTAGATTATGACATTTTGAGAAGGGAGACACGTGGAGACAAATCAGGACCAAGAAGTGGTCTCATTGCTGGCCACGTTTTCTGTAGAGTATATAGCAGTGCCCTTCAGAGCCCTGACATGAGCACAGGTAGCAGCAGAGCGAGAGCCGACCCGCTGACGGAGCAGTGTGAGGTCTCAGCTGTGCACACACAGCACTTCCTGACCGTGTCAGGGGACAAACTCAGTGATGGTCATTGACCAAACTTTTCTTCTTTCCTGCAGGATGTCAGGAGTGAACCCTAAGGACGGTAAGTAAAAACTGCGGCTTGAGGAGGGGTGGAAATCAGTTCAAGCAATAGAATTAAATAAGCTTCTTCTGCTCGGTATTTCTCAGTAACACAGACTGTATTCTCTCTGCAATGACACCTTCTTTTCCATTGGGAGAGGAAAGCACAACACTTTATCTTATTTTATGTGCACTTTTGACCCCAGTAGCTTGCAAAATGATTGCACTGACTCCTCGTGTGGCTCTAAAGCATGGCAATCTCACAGAGATTCCTCAGTTCCTCCGCTGATTCATACAACCTGCGAGAGAGATCCAAATCTGACGCCAGTGTGCACTCTGCTTATATCTTTACCTCTCCTATTTCATAACTGGGAAGATTTACTGGATGTGGACCAGGAAGGGAAGATGAGGTGCAGAGGCAGTTCCCCCTCTATGTGAAAAAAAATCTTGCCAGGAAATGAGCAAACAAAGAAACATTGTGTGGCTCTTCTGTGTGTTGGCAGCGTGCTTTTTCCCATAAGTTTAATGATCTTTTTCTCTCCTACCACAGCAAGTGCTGCTGGAAGAGCCCGTGGGGGCACAGAAGATGAGGGAAGGTCTTCCTCCACTCGTGACAGGAGATTCTAATAAAGAAATACTGAATCCTCTCTTGCTACGACACCACCTGTGCTGGACCAGCTACAAGAAGGGCAGTCCAACCGCTGGCTAATGCTTACAGAAACGTGTTGTTACTTTTGCTCGATCGCAAGAATGTAACCCAAAGTGTGCACCAGCTTCATGTCTTTCCTTGAATTTGCTCCCCCTGTTTACGCAACCATTGGCTCTATTGGTCAGAGACGTCTGCTCGTTTCTGTACGGTATCCTTATGAAAGACTCCACACAATAAAGTTTTTCTCCTGCTTGTGCAAATGCATTCGGTCTGATGCTGCTTTTCTGCAGTCAGTGCAGCGCCGCCATCCACGCAGCCACCCGCACTCCTTACACAGCACTCCCTGCAACCCAGACGTGCTGTCTGACATGTAGGTACCTCCATGCATAACAGCAACATAACCCGGAGAGCCATTAGAAAGGCAGTGATAAAAGGACAGATACGAAGTGCCACTGGGTTCTCCCAGGAAGCAGAAGTTAATATGAGAAAGGTAACGCAGAGCACCCTTAAGCTCCGAATTCAACACTTCTGAGCACTTCTGAAACAGCGACTTTGTTATTGCCTGCCATTGCCTGCCATACGGCTCAGGCTCTTCCAGTCAAAGCGCGCCCTGAGGACGCACAGCCTCACATTCAGAAAAAATCGCGTTAGTTCTCACGGCCATCCATCTCTACCAGCAGCCACGAAACTCCGCTGGAAGACATAATGGCATTAATTGCTGCTGATAGAGGACACATTACTAGGGCTGTTATGCCCTAGCAGTACATCAGAATGCTGCTAATAGCAGTAATTAGCGTATTGCCCTAGCATAACACGTGACCAAGAAGTGGGCACCCTGGCTGCCAGGATCTTATCAAAATGAGCATCAAACGCTCACATCCTCGGTCGGTGTAAATGTAACTGTTTCCATTTACGCTTTGTCACACGTTGTTCACCTCCGCATCGGGGCTGTCCGAACGCTCCGTGCAGCCCCAGCTCGGCCGCCGCCCGACGGGACGCAGCAGCGCTCCCAGCAGCAGCGCCCTGCAGCAGCGCCGCGGCTCGGGGAGCGCAGCAGCCCTCATCCCACGGTGCCACCTGCTGGCGGCCTCATTCTCGTGCTCTGAGCGTTGCTTTCATTCCGTTCTGTGTGGATTGCGCAGCTGGCGGAAAACGAGCTCCGTAAAAAACAGCCGCGGAACCGTGCCGGGTTCTGAATGAAGATTTCTGGTCTTCCCCATGGATCCCTCACCTGCGTGCTTGAGGAAAACCGTGTGATGTCTTTTCCAACTTAAAAAAGCTCGGTTTCAGAAGAGGCATTTCTTGTGCGCCGAGTCACCGCGCTCTGTGCCAGCTGCCGGCTGAGGGAGGGGTCTGTGCCATGTAGGGGCAGGGTGCTGTGGGGTCCCCGCCAGCCCACACCTTGCCCTGACTCCATGATTATGTATCAACTTTCCTTCCAACACCGTCTTTCACAGAACATCTTGCTGAACCGCCGGACTAGAACACTGAGTGTGAAATTAAGCTTAGTGGAGATGAGCTGAACAGCAGGATAGCGCTGGTTCCATCCTACTTCCACGTTTTACTACAGTTAGCTCTGCATTTCTGCCTGGCACTTCAAGCCCCTGTTACTCTCAAGCTGCAGAGCTGACAGCGAAGTGTAGCTACCAACAGCAGGTGACAGCTGTAGCTGTTATGAGAATATTCCTAGCATTTCTATGCCACCAGGTGTACGAGAAATGGGAAGGAATACAGAGCATCAGCAGCTGAGGGGCAAAGCAGCCACGAGGTGGAGCCCGACCCCTGCCCAGCTCCGGCTCCTCGCCTCGCAGTGCTGGGCGAAGCGCGGCGCTTCTTCAGTGCTGCCGAATCTCAGCTTAAACAAACACCGACAAAAGAAGGATTCTGCAGGCTTCCCTCAGGGCAGTACAGCCCCGTAGCATCTCCCCAGCCGTACCCTCCGGAATGCGGAGCGCTGTACGGCCGCAGATCCCCGCTGCTTCCCGGCCGCCCCTCCACCGCAGCTTTTGGAGTAATACAACAAACCTCTGCCTGTTTTCTACGGCTATAAATATCTTTATAGTGCTCACATTAGCAACAGCAATGAATTCCTGCTTTATTGCCTGTTTCAACAAGACCACTGAAATTGAAGTATGACTACAGATCGAATCGTGAGTAAAACGAGTAGGAAGGATTGCAAAGGATCTGATTCTGGTGTTTGTCGGCGGGAAATGGGCTCAGCTGCAGCTGCGGGATGGAGCTGGGTTCACTGCACTGAAGTCTCACGCCTCACGCAGGCTGGAGCTGCTGGGAGCATCGTGACAGCCCCGCGGGACACGCCGTGCTTCAGGGCTCAGAGTGCCGCAGTTCGGAAGCTGAGATTTCCGGCAGCAGCTAAGCGTCCCGGCAGAGCAGCCCCTGCCCTCACCCTGCCCGTGCTCTGTGACGGATGACTTCTCCCCCTCCGAACACGAGAACACAACGCATTCGTGCCGGGTTTTAGTAAACAGTCCGAGGCAGAGCCGATCCGGCTCCACACCTACTGCTTTTAGCCACACCTCACAATTATAATATGAAAAGCGAAGAAAAAAAAGAAAGAAAACAAGCAAAAGGAATCTGGTGTGTGGCTGCGATTCCAAATAATAACAACAGTGTGTGCAGGCTCATAAATGCTTCAGAATTGACCAAGAGGAAGCACGTTTCATGATGACACAATCTTGCTGTAGTCATTCATCGAAGGGAACTCCCACAGGAAAAGGCATAAAGCCGCTCAGGGAAGGCTAAGGAGCTGCTCAGTGCGAGTCAGTCAAACATTGGCTCAGATCCGTAACGGAGCTAAACATGAGTACCAGCCAAGGCCCTCTGCAGTTTTATTCTGGGTCCCTCAGGGGTAGTGCAGGGTGTGTTTTGGCCCAGCAAGGAACTTCTTACCGACCTCCAAGTGCAGACGGTGCCAGCGGCACACAGACCTCTTTCTCCTCCACCAGACCCCTCTGTCTGGCTGCCGGAGGAGGGGCATCCTGGGGATGCTTCGGCGAGCACCACTGGGAAAGCATCTTCCTGGGTGGGAATGAGAAACAGACTATGCAAAACCTGAATGACCGTTTGGCTGCCTACCTGGACAAGGTCCGCTCCTTAGAAGCAGCCAACGCTCAGCTCGAAAGCTGCATCCTAGAGTGGCACAGGACAAAGTCCCATGGAAAGAGGCATGACTTCAACCAGTACGAGCAAAACGTCACTGACATGCAAAGACAGGTAAGTCAGAGCTATAAGCAACTATGTCATTCTGTGCTCCTCTAAGGGATCTGGCTCCTCACTTATGCCGACGGCTTTCCTTTAAAGAAAATTAAGAATAACATTTTAAATGTTAGAAATACAAACAAAAGTGGTTACAGGAGCTGGGCATGAACGTTCTCTGCCTCCACGAGGAGGAAAGTGGGGAATAAGAAAGGCTGGAAGGGAAACGAGGGGCTCCTGTGCAGGCTTACAGCATAAAGGCACTCGTCTGCTGCCAGGTGCTCAGTGCTGTACATGAAACTGTGGTTTGAGAACTACGTCTGGCAGAATACGATCCTTCTGACTGCACATGTAGTCAAGCAAATTAAAGAGCAGGCAGCCTGAAGAGTGCCTTCTTTCGTGCGCGCCGTCCTTCGACGTCCTGCTGCCTTTCATTTCTTCGATTCCTGTGGCAGCAGACAATGAAACTACAGGACTTTTGGGTCCAATGAGCTTATGTAATCAGATGGAAAAATACTTCATTGTAATTAAGGAAATAGCAGTGACAAATTCCTTGTGGATGTCTTCACTATAATTAAAAGAAGAAATTCTGGTTCTTGCCAGTTGTTAATATTAATGTTCAACAGTAACTCCTTCAGTCTCCCAAACTCACGTGTCTTCAAATTTAACCATAATACTAATCTGTATTCATAATGAACATACTTAGCACTGCAACCATCTCTGTGACTAATCACCGTAATTAACTGCACGGCCACACAGGGCAAAAAGCAGAGCCGTTCCAGCTGCCACGCTGCTGTTTTTGCCCGCTTTTTGCAGTCTGCTCACTTTGTGTTCTCACCACCCCAAGAGATGTTTCTCCAGAGCCCTGGGAACGGTGCTGTCCCTCAGCCCCGCGGATGGAGCTCAGGGCTTGCAAAACGCCGTGCTCGCTGTTATGCATTGCCGGCAGGCAGAAGATGAGGCGCTCCGACCACAGGCAATGTGTAAGAGAGCCAGGATTGTCATCACCTATTTCTATTTTCAGGATAAAGGAAGGCCATCGGCCTCCATACCTGCCACAGAAGTGCTCTTTTTTAACTGATCCAGAGATGAATACTTTCCATCAGGAATACCAATGCTTTCACGTAGATTTGAAATTAACAAATTGAAAAGGCTTAGAAAGATGATATGACCGAAAGCCCCGAGCTGACTGTGGCAAAGCCCTCGCTTCCAAATGGGCTGCACCCAAAGCGTTATGTCCAATGCACCACACAGAGTGCTGTCAGCCCGGTGGCCCCGCTGCTGGGCAGGCAGTGCTGGTAAAGGATTATTTACAGGTGATAATTCGGTGATTTAAGGCAGGGTCTTCACTTTCTCTATCAATTATTGCAATTACCATAACGCCAGCAAAATGAGTGAAAATTTAGCATTTAATGATTAATCATCATTAAATTAATTACCCACAAATTAAAATGGTGAGATGAATTCAGCACCTAAAAAGATTTTTAGACGCAATTTAGGAACTTGTATCCAGTAACCCACAATGTCCATGACCCACCTCAGCTTGGAGGCACGGAGTCACCTGGGTGCGCACTGCATCGCGCTGTGCCTGGCGACACGAGCAGGACAGAAGCCGTGGGGGAGCAGCGAGCTGCCTCGCTCCAGCCCTGCTCCATACGGGGTGAAACAGCACCTGTTCTTCAGGCAGTCTTTGCTCCATTTCTGTGTAAACACCGGTTCATTCTTTGTTCATATGGAGGCAACTGGTGCTGCTAAGTAAGCAGACTGCTTTGCAGAGCACTCAGGGATCCACACTGCTGACCAGAAGACACACAGAGGAACGAGTGAGTGCAGAGAGCCTTCCTGGGCAAATCCAGGGGTGTCAGCCGCCCGGCCGCCCCTCACTGCCTTCCCCATCTCCGCAGCTCTCTGACAGCTTTCTGTCCTTCTGCCATTTGGTGCCTGCAGGAAGGCTGCACCACGCAGGGCAGAGCGGGACGATCCCTTCCCTTGGCAGCCAGGAGTACAACTGTATGCGTTGCTGTGACGCATTCGTATGAAATGGCGCAAAGTGAAAGAACCCAAGCAGTGCTTTCTCATGGCTTCTTGGTTATCCCCTCCCGCAGCAAAATGTACCCTTCTCTAAGGATGGGTTCAAGGATTGCCTCTTCTCTGACAGCACATTGCAGGCAGTGACACACTCGGGGGACTGTCAGTCCTCTCCAGCCGGCCTTGGTGCCGTCCCAGGGCAGCACCTGCGCTGTGCTGCTAATTGCTCAGGAATGCACGGTCTGTTCTGTTGCAGGGATTAGCTGAAACTCCACCAGCGCGTTCGGTTTTTCACTACTGAGGTAAACGTTTGACACTTGAGGACAATTTTCCTTCTTCCTGGTGTCCCTGTGATTCATGGAGGTGTGGGAAGTGCTGCTTAAAGTGTTGGGGGCTCTCTGATCAGAGAATGGTTTCTCTGCGGCCACGGTGCACCTCGTTTTGGTACGGCAGCGCTGAGCAGCTGCGGCCACACTTCTCTTTTCTATTTGTTAGGAAAGGACACGGTGCCCCACCATTACTGCTGCTAATTATGTGTGAGGTTCTAGAGTACTTCCAAAGATTGAGAGTGCAATACTGCACCTTCCATACCCGGATTTAGAGCTCAAGCTGCCTCACGAGTGCACTGAATGACGCAGAGCACTTTCTCCTTCACATTTTGGGCCGAATTTCAACATTCGAAAGCAAAACAAAACGTATGAATTAATCACCACGGGCTGCTAGAGGTTTCAGTATAGTTACAGTGAATGATGGGCTGGATCATGGCAGCTGGGCGTTAACCTCAGAATGGTGATCTGCACAGCTCCAGACACACAGGCACAGGGAGTCCTGCTCAGAAGCTGCTGCTGCTATCATCATTACATATTACTGATTGTTGTTCTGTGACACGCTGTGAGATTTCCGTGTTATTATCCGTATCTCCTACTGTCATGGTTTTGTAAACCGGCCAGGAACAAAACAATCCCTCCTGTTTCATATCCAGGAAAGTAAAGCAAATGAAAAATGAAGATAATAGACAAAAATTGTGGAAATATGTAAATGAGTCAGGAAACTAAACTTCTATTCATTTGCTTTCCTGACCCTGGGACTTTTCCCGTTCACACGTTTGACACAAGCAGAGGGCACCCACAAGGAAGCACGGGTTATTCGCTCTTAGCGTACAGCAATGCTGACCCCGGGGTTGGATTCTCTGTTTTGCAGATTGAGGACGGGAAGATCACCAACGCCAGCATCCTCCTGCAAATCGACAACGCCAACATGGCGTCCGAAGACTTCAGGCTCAAGTAAGCGCTTCTTTCGTTTCCTCCTTCAGTCTGACAGAGGATTAAGCCAAAGCTTTCTTTTTCAGCAGGACGTTGATTTGATGGCAGATTTCTGGTGACAGCGGATAAACAGAAGCAATGCAGAACAAAAGTAATTAAAAAAAAAAAAAAAGATAAAGAAGGGTGAAAAACATTCAAATGATTGCTGAACTCGAGTCACCCTGTTGATGATACTTTGTTCAGGTCCTGAAGAGCAGGTTTTACAGCAGACACTTGATACTGGTGACAAACGGCATTTACACTGTCATCTGAGAGCACCATTTAACTCTTCTCTGCGCCAAACGCTTCCTTAATCCAGCCCAAATCCACTTCCTGCAGTTATCACCTCTCCCACCCAGCTCTGCAAGAAAGACCTGTCCTTCAGCATCCTCTGCTTTGGATTCTTTGTCCTTCAGCATCGGCTGCTTTGGATTCTTACTTCTGTCACAATAATAGGGCCAATGCTTCCCAGGCTCTCGGTGCAGTTTGCTTGATCAGTCCTCTGCTGGAAGAGTTCTCAGACCATCTGAAAAGCCAGAATGCTTGGACTGAGGGCTTTAGGCAGATCTTGGCACGGGAAAGACTTCTCGGGAGTCACGCAGATATCTGGTCTTACTTTTAACAGATGATGGTCAGCTATTTACACGTCTCAGCTCTTGGTAAGGCTGCAGCAAACACAAAGACTCGGCACGCTGCATGCCTTGGGCTGCCTTGCTTCTCTTTATCATTCAGTAGTGTCATGAAAAGGCAATAGTGGAACTACATTGAGGGACTGGAATGAATAGAGTAAATCTGAGGGGCTGAGTGTACAAACACCAGCACAGCCCACACAGAGGGGAGTAAAGGGACAGATTCTGAGGAGCAGAAGTGCTCCAGGTGCCCAAGGAAAGATATAGCAGAGTCCTTCTGGCTTTGGTTCACTAAAGATGTCAAACCGCGAGGGGTCAGAGAGCGATGTTAGTGACTGGCTTCTTTCCTGTTCTCTGAGGGGCTGAAAACTGACCTTTTAAAAAAACGCAGACAGTAACGATTGCAAATACTGCTTCTTTGCTACCACTTGTATGAGAGGCCAGAAGCAGTTTGTTCTCAATGAGCAGGCTTTGCCTTCTTTCTCCCGACCAAGGTATGAAGCAGAGAAGACTCGGAGGCAGGGAGTGCAGTGCGATCTTGAGAACCTGCGTAAGGAGCTCGATGGCCTGACCATTATTACAACAGACCTGGAAATGGAAATTGAAGGCTTGAGAGAAGAACACATCCTCAGGAGGAAAGACCACGAGGAGGTAGAAAAAGTTACTCTATCACATAAATCTGTGCTGCCGTGTAATTAATTTGAAGTAAGATCCATAATCTATAAATGGGATTGATGATTCAGAACCCGGTTACGTTTCCAAAGAAGCCAGTGAGAGTCAGATGAAGCCTAAAGCTTATGTACAACGTTACCAGTCACACTGGGACCTCAGTAAGGAGAACAACTCGCTGTGTTTTCTCCCAGGCTCTTTTCTTGTCACCTACTCATTCGTCATACATAGCTAGTAACTTGCATGTTTGACATAAATGTTCTCAGAAATACTTACATGTACACAGAGAGATGTTGTGCACAGGAAACGTTACTGGTTGCTGCTCGGTTTGACTGATCACAAAGTTTCCCCTCAGCTCTGGGTATATCACCTCACAGAATCACAGAATCACAGAATCACAGAGGTTGAGGTTGGAAGGGACCTCTCCAGGTCACCTTACCCCCTCCTGCTCAATCAGGGTGACCCGAGCAAAGCAGCTGCTGAATTCTCAGAGGATCAAAACTGAGCACAGTGGTTACTGGAGTCAAGTAAGACTACTTATTCTTGCAAAATTCTAAGCACAATTAAATAGATAATAATCCGTGTCAGAAAAAACAGTGCTGCTCCAACTTCTTTCAGAGCTGTACCACAATAATATCTGTTATTCCCCCTCATATAATACCACTATGTGTCAACACGCTGCTTTCATTTTGCTTGAACTAATGTTGTTTTCAGTTATTACCTAATGCAGAGCCAAACATCCTACTCAGTATCTGTGGACTGCTACACAGGAGAGTTCAAACACAAGGGTTACACAGCAGTAGGTGCCGCTTTCCTTGGCTGGCTCCCTCCTAGCCAAGGACATAAACTGAACAGCCGTACCAGATCAGTTCTTGGAATCGAGGCAACCAACAGAGCCACGGCTGTGTCCAGCTGATCTGCATTTCAGAGGCCGTGATGTCATGCCTGCAGTGCTACCTTGCCTGGGCGCTTCTGAAAATGGTACCTAGCACACAGGATTGTGCTACAGCATAGGAATGTTACCGTACCTGCTCGACCTGTCCTGTAATTATGTTGTTTACAGAGTAATTATATGTTTTAATCCAATTACTCCTTTAACAATTACATAGAACTTTTATATTACTATCCTGTAAACTGAGTTATAGTTCCATAAATATTAACATACCGGGTAAGAAATACGAAATTACTGTTAGATTTTCATGAAAGGTTTTGGGTTCCTAACCGATAAGTAAACCAAAAATGTTGCTGCTTCAGCGCACACATCTTGCAGAAGCTTTATTTGACAAGATCTTCCTACACAGTTTTTTATGGCTTTCTCTCAGCTCTGCCACGGCAGCAGGCATCAGCCCCTGGTTTAGGTCATGTCACAGCATTATCCACACAAACCTCCCAAATGTGAATACATGTAGCAGTTAACCTTACCACCACGTAAAGGAGTATCGGGGGCATTCTGGGAGGACGGAGCCGAAGATGAGGCAAGTATAGGTATGAAAACTGCTTCCCTTCTCATGAACGAATTTCCCTGTTTCCTCTGCCTGTACCAACAGGACATGGAAGCAAACCGCTCATCGCAGGACTTCAAAGTCAATGTGAAAGTAAACGCGCCACCTCCTGCAGACCTCGCCAAGATTCTAGCAGAAATAAGAGAAGATTATGAAGCCATAATCGAAAAGAATCGTCAAAGCCTTGACAGTTGGTACAAAGAACTGGTAACAGCTCTTTCCTGCTCATTCCAAAGCCCCCCATTGCTGCACTGACTGACCAGAACCACTGATCTTTTCTCCTGCCTTTTCTCCGCAGAGCACAGCTGTGTCCCTGGCAGCAGCCCCTAACCCAGAACAGGTACAGAGCAGTGAGAACGAGATCAAGGATCTGACACGGACCTTGCAGTCCCTGGACATCGAGCTGCAGGCACAGATGAGTAAGGTATCTACGGCAGACATCTCTGCTGCCCACTGCTGCACCATAAATCCTTAGGAACTGTCTTGGGCCGATTCTCTGCTTAAATTATGCCGAACGTAATTTTGTTGTAGTTATTAAAGTGAAATTGAGATTTGGGCCCTGCTTTGCCAGAACATGCAAAATAGATCCAGCAACCACCAGCAGGATGTGAAAAATGCCTATCTCACCTTACAAACAAACAAAATACGGGGAGAAGAGACAGGAAATACAGGAGCACCATGTTTGAGCATACGGAATGCGGCAGGGCTAAATTCCTCCTTTTCTGCCGTCCATTCTGCACACACAACGCAACGTCATGACTCTGCTATCCTCACGTGAATAACGAGTCCACTGCATAAGTGTGCACATGACCACAGTCCAACTTTTGTAATCTGCTGATCAGAGACCAAATTTGCTGACATTTCTGTGTTACGTACTGCACACATCATAACCATAGAATTGCTATTATCTGCTCTGCCAGAAACACATGCTGGAAGACACCTTGGCTGACACTCGGGATTACTATGCTGTCGCACTTCAAAACATGCAGCAGATCATCTCCAAATGCGAGGAAGAGCTAAGCCAGCTTCGCCACGACATCAGGCAGCAACACAACCAATACAGGGTTCTTCTCGGGATCAAAACACGCCTGGAGAAGGAAATCTCCACTTACCGCCTGCTGCTGGAAGGGAATGTGGACAGGTAGGGCAAAGCTGCCCCGACTGGAACAGATGAGAAGGGAGCTCCAATGTTCAGCTTGTTTGTTTGTTTGTTTACACTTAATCAGAGCTTGTGAGTTCCACGCTACAGAGGGGTTGATATTTTAATTTGATGGATCATAATACAAAGCTGGAGCCACTTGGTATGCAGAGAAACAAGTATCCACATAATTTGGATTATCTACATTAATGTAACGATATATATATATTTTAAAGGATTTTTAGTTTCTAGGTCAAGGAGAAGCCTGGAGACAAGTGCAGACCGTGTGGGTCAGCCATGCGCAGCTACAAATACCAGCCATCAAAACCTCCATCGTGTGCCCCTCTGCTGAGGCGCTGCTGTCTTTCCCCATCTCTGCCTTGTCTGAATCTACATTCAGAAACGGCTGGGCCTCTCTGTGCTTTATTCTCCCATCTTACATACAGAGTACGTCTTATCTATGCAAAATCAGAGCAGAGAAGATGTGCCACCTTTATCAGTGAGCATCTCCAGCAGCAGTGCAGAACAAGTGGCTCCAGGTTGTTTATCACAGCCCAAACCAGGGCCTTTCTCATCTCTTCTCATACCAGTACGAGGTCTTCTTAGAATCAGTGAGAAGAAGGGGAAGAATAACTTCTTAAAAGCAGTATATTCATTGTTTTGTCTCTGTTTATCATCTTTACAGGATAACAAGAACATGTGAATCAAAAGCTGAAGGTAAAAGTCCTTTATTTTGTTCTCTGTAGTGACTTCTAGTTTTGTCATTTCCCATCAATTTGACTCCGAATCGTTTTCACCTTACATGACAGAACTGCGGAAGGGTTGCACTGCAGTCAGCTCTCACGCAGGCCATAATTGAGAACAATTTCTGTGATTTATCAGGCTTGTGAAGGGCTGCACTTCACAGCACATTCTGCTGCATCTGCCCTCTCACAGCTGCTGCACAGACAGCCCTGCCAGTGAGACACGGCCAAAGCTCGGGCTCGAGACTAAAGCTTTCATGGCAGATGAGGAGGCATAAAGACTCCATGTGGTGACTAAAACAGTCTGAGAGCATGAGAGCAAACAAAATCTGCATGTCTGGAAACTCCTTTTCTGGTATGAGCATGACCTGCGGACATGCAGGTGAATCTGCTCTGAAGTCAGATTTGCATTGGCTGCGATGCAGCTTTGCTATTCATTTGCCCCGACCCGGACAAGGCCCAGGATGACTCTGTCAGTAAATTTCATACAGAGCAATAAGTATTGACTTAAAGGGAAACATGTAAAGATAAATCAGTTGAGGTAGCTGGTAAATTACTGTAAATGAAGTTTCCCCAAAGTCTGGTATAATTAACCTTTCATTTTCTTCCAGAATATGCTGAACTGACCAACGGAAAGATCAAAGCGATGGTGCATGACAGCGTGAATGGGCAGCTGGTGTCCTCCACCACCAACGAGATCCACCAGCAAGAGTGAAGGAAAACGTTCTGCCAGCTCCTCTGTTCCCGGTGGGCTGCCATGCTGTCACTGCCAGCTGCGTGCTGCTCCTCAGTGTGACGCTCCGACAGCGACCTGCAGCCTAACACTGCCGAGCGCCATGCAGAGCTCGGCAGAGCTGATGTTGTTAAAGAGCTTTTAGTCATCAAAATGCTGGAGCCAAACTACTCAATGAAGATGACTGTCTGAGCTGGTAATGTATGTATTAAGCACGTCTTACGAATCTCCATCTGTGGTTCATTTACTGCTCTGCAAATTAACTATAATTTAAAGTGAATAATCTCTGACTTCTTGTCTCACGTCTCTTACCATATACCTCACTGCTGCCAATAAACTCTTTTCCTTTCCTTGTACTGCTTACTGGAATTTCTGATTTTGCTTTTTCTTAAATATGCCCCTGCCCAAAATGGCAGTGCTATAGAAAGAGGCCCAAGAGACTCCTCATGATGGAGCAGCGCTAAGCTGGAAGGGTGCAGATGCAAAGAAACAGGTGGTGCAAGTTACACGCGACATTTATATGCGAAACTGACAGATTTCCTTCCATACAGCTTTTGGCTGCTGCCATGAAAAGCAGCATTATCAGTAGTGTTGAAAAGTACACTTTACACCCTCAAAACATCCATTTATTCTTCAGCTTTAGTTACACATTTTCCTTCCAAGGCTGTAAGTAATTCTCCATATACTCTCACACATCCACAGTGACCTATTTAATTCAAGGCTCCAGTTCAGCAATTTGCTTTCACGTCGATGCTCATTATTTTGGTTGATGGATCCCGTAGTCATGATGGGCTGCTCAGCCAAACCCAGGCTCCATCCCCTTCCTCGGGTCAGCCCAGCCCCAGCTCAGACGCTAACAGCAACATGAAAGCTTCCGGAGACACACAGCACTAAAAACTAGACATGAGAAACAGCAGTGCTATTAGGACTGTACACAGTGAGGCCCAGAAAGCAGAACTAAGAGAGACAAAGTGGAGCACCAAGAGTGTCTGTATGGATTTGCACTCCAAAGTCAACATCTACACATAAAACAGTGCCTTCTGGGCAGTCTCATATTCAGGAGTGAAACTGTCACAGTGCTCTTTCATATCTCCTCATGCCAGACTTGTACAGGGTTCTTATTACCAGCTTTCCTTTGAAACATGGCTCACAAAAGAAAATTTCAAAGAAAACGCAGATTTGAAATAAACAAAGTCCACCTCTACAATAGCACAGGCTCTTACCAGCATGTTAGGACCAGTCTGTGATCCCCCCCCTGCCCCCTCCCCCAACTCTCCACCCTTGTTGCACAAAGAGATCCCAAAAGCATCGGATGGATTACCTAATGGTTTCTTTAAATTGGGTAAAACTCGTAATACAGGACTGGTAACTCTTGGCTCACTAACAGTGTCCTTCCTTCTGCTTGCCAGACCCAACAAGCCAGATCTGGTGTTTGTAGCAGCTGGACAAAATGTGCCTGGGTGTTCCTGAACAGTTTCCTGCGTTACTTAGAGCTATACCTATCTATCACATTCACGAAGCATATTGGCATGCTTGTGATACAGGTGCTTATAAAATCTTCCAAGCAGTCCCTCAGGTTTAAACCAAAGGAAAGGCTCTGTTTTGCGCTAGGTTTTGGTTGTGCTAAACTGCCAAGAAAGAAAACCGAATAGCCATAGAACAAGCAATAGAGAACCAGCCTGTCCTTATTTCACACCCCTGCGCAGCGCATTGGCTTTGCTGTGCCCAGCATCCCCACGCAGCACTGAGGTGCACTCCTCGTGCCCCTGCGCTGCAAAGCAGAGCTGTTCCACCCCACTGCTCCCACAGCTGTGTCACTGCGGCCCACGGTGGTCAGACCAGCACAGCTCCTAACGCTGACCTCACTCAGCTCACCAACGTCATCACACATCCGTGGCCCTAATATATCCATGCTGGCTGCTTCTAATAATGGAATTAAACCAATTAGTCCTTAAACATATACATATTAGTTACTCTGCTAAATGAAAGCAGTTATTCTACGGCAAAAAATGCTTATTCCTAGGCATTCCTCCTGACTTCAGAATGCCCTGTGTCACCGATGATTCCTTTCATTGGAACAGCTAACCGTGCTGTGTCACCGGCCTTATGCTCCCCTGTCTCTGTCGGTCATTCGTTCTGACTTCTGAAATGTTCCGTACTCTAAATGACAAATCATGGTATCAGCACCCACCATATACACACGGTTAGCATCATATTCTCTCAACACACTGAGAGACGAAGTTAGGGAGAAAACGAGTGGGAATGGCATTAGCATTCCCTTTTCTATTGCTTAAGAAATTGGTAGAAGAGGTGACACGGCCTGCTGAGGGCTGCGAAGAAAGTCACCAAGAGAGGCCAAGCTGGGATTCATCACTTCACAGCTCCTACTTTCCTCGGCCGAGAGGTAAGTCACCCCCTGCAAAGAGCCGCTGGCAGCTGCAGCAACCCTCCATCCCAGCCAGCATCCCGCACAGCACTGCTGGGCACCTCCGGCTGCACGGCCGGCAGCCCCGCCGCCATCCAGCTGTGCGGATCACCGCGACTGCAGTGCTGCTGATTTTGCAGAATTTGGGAAACTCCAAGAAGGGAAGGGCTGTGTGCTGCTTCCACGGAGCCTGAGATCACGGCCCGCAACGCAGGCAAATGTTCACAGGTGTGACACTGTATTGCTTTACGGATCGTGGCATTATTTTAGCGTACGGCAGCTGGAACGCGCTGCGAGCTGGCATTTATTCCACATTAGCACTAAACACGTACAGAGGTGCTCATTCGGTACCAAAGAAGTGACTGACCCAGACCCAAAAGAATCTGCAATTTTTCTGATTTGAAAGGTGATAAAAAACAAGGGGCTCAAAACGAAGACGTTCTATTTCCCATGGGTGGGATAGGACAGCAGAAAAACCCCGGCAGGACACAATGTCATTTCTAAGGCTGAGTGATGTAACAGCACTGCAAACCGACAAGACTGAGGAACTTTCAGGCTATAAAAGGAGGCTGAAACCACCAGCATTCTCAAATCCCCGCTGTAGTTTCACCTGCCATTTAAGGAAGTCCTGCACTAAATAATCCTCCAACGTATTTACAACAGACTTGAATGCACTCCAGAATGCGTGTGAGTCACAGCTCATTTCACTTGTAGAAATGTTAAAACTTATTAAGGTGCATTACAATACACAGCTTTGGTAAGTGAATTGTTGATCCTCTGGAAGAAGTCTGCAGTGAGGTAATGCAGTAATGGTTGGTGCCATTAATCACGCATTCTTTCTGGTGAAGTGGCCGCACATTGGCAGCTCTCCTTCTTATTTACGAGCAAGAAACTTCTCTTGAATGCAAAACGTTTGCTTTGTACCAGCCTCGTTAACACAGATGCAAAAGTAAGCAAGTCATTTCAGCAAGAGAAGAAAACAAAATCTAGCATTTACAGCTCTGCTAAAAACAGTTTGCATGCTATTACTGAAGCACAGAGAATAGGTGGAAGAGCCAGTAAAACATTTCACAATGTCCACACCCTGACCTATAAAGGTTTCTACAGTTGTGCTGGGAGATGCCTGCTCCTGTGTGTGAAACATGTAGCAGAGGGAAGAATCTATAACTGGGAAAGCAACTGAAGGATGATGCTCGAGAGGCTTGCGCCCCCTGCCCCCACTTCCCAAACTATTCTGCAAAGCATCTTAATTAGTGGCTCTGCATGTGTGCTCGGCTTTGAGAAAGCAGAAAGCATCCAGGCCTGTTTTACTGCACGCTGCTTCCTCACAACTCCTGCCTCGCTATAATTCTGTGCTTCTCTTCAAGCAGCGTTTTGAAGATATTTTGTTTGTAGAGCTATAACGAAATGACCTTTCTGAGCCGGACACCGAAGGGTTGGCATGAAGGAGCTGCTCCCAGGAGTAGCACATTAAACACAACTGTCAGTTCCTCACATTTGAATTCTGGACTGTCCTTATGATAGAAGCGTACAGCTGACGAAGGACCAGACGTGACCCAGTGGTGGGACGGGCACACGGCTGCTGCTTCTAGACATGTTAAACTGCCTTTTGAATGTCTGAATGCACATCAGGAGCTTAAAGGCACAAAATCACAACATGAGCTGTGGCAAAGACACTTTCAATAACCATCCAGACTTCAGGGGTAAACCTTCTTTGCTTTGCAACATCCTAAGGACAAGCCAAAAGGATTTAATTTGATAGGCTGTCATTAAGCTCTAATGAAAGCAGTGAAAATGAGGAATACAATTTAATTAGAGAAAACATAATTAATTTAGAGGAATAATTATTTGAAGCAGACAGGGAAAAGGAGAGGAAAGAAACAAGCTGACAAGTAGCTGACAAGCCATGCAGCACTTCTCTGCAACGAAGTGCGATACCTTCAAGAGAAGCCCGAGCTTGGCTGGGACCTGCACAGCCCGGATCACACAAACAAGGAATTAAAGCACAAAATGCTTAAAACAAATCAACAGGGAGGAGAGCAACCACAGGGCAGGGAACGTGCACAGTCGTTAAAATCAGGCCAAAAACTGGAACGTTACAGTTAGCAGTGCTGGAAAATCACCACCACCACCTCCGTCCTTCCTTCTTACTGGGGCACAAACCAAGGTGTGAAGCTGTCAGTGCCGGGCTGCAGTTCTTCATTAATCTTGCCACAGAACAGCTTCAAAGCTCTCACTGAGACATTTTCTGAGTGACGTGTTGCACTGGAAATTACATAGCTGCGATGTAAAAACACAGCAGAATCAAACAGAATACACAAATCATACAAAATACACCTACATTTAACGCCTAGAGTTTACTTCTCTCTAAAGAGTAACGTATTTGAGCACCAGTAATGAAGAAAGGGGCATCGGCTGAGTGGATGACGAGCATGTCTACCATGACAGGAGGTTCAGACAGACAGAAAATACTCGGAGCTGTTGCTTACAGCTCACTGCCACCAACAGCACCCAACTCCTCGTAACTACAGCTTGTGGCTGCGGAGATAAATACTGCTTTACACACCTGGCCACAAGAGTTATGCAAAACATTTTTCTTCTGGATATGGGAACAGAAAAGTGGGTAATGTGTGAGATTTTGTTATGTAATGGTCATGAAGCACGTTCAGGTTCCAGCACCGACTTGCTGGTTGCAGCAAGCAGCACAGACTCGCACAGGCAGCTCCTCTCAGAAGGTGTGTGGTGGCCCCTAGTGACACACAGCTCCATCTGCACGACATTTCTGCATGGCAGTGTGACCGAGATTCAGCACGGCAGCAGCCCGCCCAGGTACGTGTGCCTCCCCTGAGGCTGCCGAGGTCAGAGAGCCAACTGCAGCTGGGACTCTGTGCCAAACTGCTTGCGCTGGGCACTGCCGGGCCCCTAAGGACTGCTGCTTTGTAAGAGCTAGGGAAAAATTCTACCTAAACGCCATTGCGTGCAATGCAATATTTGTACCTATCTTTTATGGTGTGCTATCAGAGTGTGCATACATTTGCACAGGGCCATGAAAATTGCATTTGCTTCCTGATCGATGCACACATGTTGGGAGGAGGTCCTGCACGGTCCATGATCCTGTGGGCCCTTCCAGCTCGGGGTATTCTGGGACTCCACAGTTCTGTGTCACATCTTCTCGTGGCTATTGAGCTGTCCCAGCTTTGTGCTAGCTTTAAGCCTCATTTCCACACGCACAGACGTTCAGCAAGCATTGCTATTGGCTGCTCTCACACCTAGGAGAATATTCTGCAGCTTGCTGATTTTCTCACCCGCTGCTCCCTTTGCTGCTCATGGTTCCCACAAGGGAAAAATTCCTACTGGCGGTCTCTTAGATTACATTAAAGCTGACACTTGCAATACTTTCAAGGGGGGGGGGAAGAGTGCTCATTTTGTGGCCTGGAGCTGTTTTCCTTGGCACTGACTGTGGTTCTATTCGAGGACGGTGGCTAAGACAGGACAGGCAGCTCCCAACTCCCATCTGCAGTCAGTGGCTGGGGAAGGATGCATCCAACACGCTGTCCTGCTCACCACTGCAAATCTGCAGCACTTCCTCGAGTATTGTACAATTTAACATCATGTTTAAAGCTGCCTCTGAACAAAAACTCACTGCAGAAAACAATGAGGTGGAGTGTTTTGACCAGTAGAACAATTTCACTGGAAAAAAAAAGGTAAAAAGGGGAGGGAAATGGGGAAAAAATACATACGTGAGGCAGCCACTGTAAGACCTTGCACTGCAGATGTTCAGGGATTAAGGGAAGGCAGTTAATCAGTGGCCTCTCCTGTGGTTTGGTTGCAGTGCTTTGTAGCTCAGACAAACACCCCCCACCTGTTCTGAGAAAAACCCTCTGTTCTCTCAGAAGACAGCAGGGACAAGAGCCAGAAAGCTCCATCCTTATTGCCTTCCTGCGAACCCAGCCAGGCTGCTCCCACTTCGTGGCTGTCAGATAAAGAGCCCAACACGGAACAGGTCCCAGGTGCAAAGGAGGGGCTTTTCCTGCAGCCTGCAGGGTTATGGTGCCCCATGAAAGCCTGCTTCCAGACCGAACACAATGAGCCTGGATCACTGTTTGCAAAACACAAAATATCTCTGTTTATTGTTTGCATTCTAGGGTGCAGCATTAACAAATGGCGCAAACTCTGTTTGCTTTCAGGGTGGAGAACTGCCCTAAGTATCCTTTTTCATCCTTTCAGAAAAGTCTGCATCCTCAAGCTGCCATTGGCTCGTACCCACATAGCGGCAGGCTGTGCCCTGAACGCCCACCTTGCTGCTCTCTTGGTTCCAAACCAGACGTGTGGCACAAACGAGGGAGCCACGTCTTCTCACAGACAGGTTATGAAGCGAAGGGGGGAATTTTTCAAACACAGAAATATGGATTTTGGCTGGAATGCAGCTGAAATACTGAACATGGAACTCCTCTCCCTCGAGTGTACTTTGTACAGTGGAAGCCTTTTCACGGCTGTATTGTAAAAGACCTTAGGGAATCAAATTCTTACGACACAAAACCTGAGCTGAAAGCATCCATGCGGTCACAGGGACTAATAAGTAGGCACCGGATTTCACCATTAAAGCGGATCATCGCTAAAGCCTGAACTAAAAAAAACTTTTCTTTAGTTAAACCTTGAATTCAGCCAAAAGGAAAGCCTGTGCCCCAGCTACAGGCTGCTCAAACCCAGAGCCAAAGCTGGGTGTGCCTTTTTTCCTGGAACTCTCATGCCTGGTTACCTCTGGCTGGTTAGTGACTAATACGAAACGGCACGCACACGTTATCAGAACCTTGGATGCGTTATCTCCATAGCGCTCTCAGCGTCCGTCACAAAGGTGACAGCCCTCCAGGAAATCAAACAACTTGCAGGCGTTGCTATGTACAGTTGTTGTGACTGCACACAAACCTTCAGACTGACATCCGCACTGACTGTGCTCCGTGGAGCGCCCACAGCCGCATCTCGAGTTGGGAACTGCACTACGAAACTGGAGCACCTCCGCAGCGTTAGCAGCACCGCGTTCACACTGATCACGGCTGCAGACATCAGGCAGTGCCGTGTGTTTCAAGTTGCTCAGCAGCCGTTCAGCTCACCTCCTGTCACAATTGTTTCTGCAAACAGAAATAAGGCAGCCCGCGTTCTTGCAGACGGCGTCGGGCCGTGGTCGAGTGGGAGCAGAGGGCAGCAGCGGCTGCGAGCAGGAGCAGGCAGCGCCCTGCAGCGCGGTGCTGGCAGAGCCATGCGCCCTCCTCTTCACTCCTGCAGTTTTCAGTGGTTTAAAAAAATATTCAGTGTATTCCACCACAAAAAATGTATGGAGGGATAAAACCTCACCTGTGGTGTCAATTGTACCTCAGTGGAAACTAATTTTAATAACCTCTAAGAAGACAAAGCAGAATGTCTACTAAAAACAAAGCATCGGAGAATGCTGTAAGAGATCCAGGCCGTGCAATACACGGCCAGCAGATGTAACTGCAGCAGGACCTTTGCTGTGCTCTTCTCATGATTCTAAAGACGTAAGCTCTGCCCTACTGATGGAAATGATTCTCACTCAGTGCAGATAGAACAGACCCACCCTGAGTGTCCATAGCAACAGGCCAATTGACCCGGCTAGTGTACTTTGACTGGACCTGCCATAAATGTTTTTCAGACATCTCAGCTACACCCAAAGCTCAAGGTCCAACGACAGTTCAGATAGCTGAAGGTACGCTTTGCATCTTCGTGAAAAGGAGCTCTGCTCTGAATGCTGCTCATTTTGCTTTGGAAGATGCATATTTCCAGAACAGCTGAACTCTGCCTTGCTACAGTACCAGTCAGCAGACCATTGGTAGCACTGGAACTTAACTGAGCAGAACTGGTCCCACAGAATCCCACGCTCAGCTCTCAGAAACCTGAGGATGCTTCCAAGATACAGCGCAGTGCCCCAGAGCTCAGCGTGTCACCCATTTCCTTGTCCTGGGATAGAAGTCCAGTGTGTACGGCAGCTCTTTTTCACTAATATAAACAATACATGTTAATTGTTCGACCTGACTAGCTATACATTATTAATACACTGCAGTACACTAAATGCAGTGCCCCAAGGAGCTACACCTGCTTTGTCCTGCTGCACACCTGCTGCCTGCTTTCATGCAATGCTAGGAACTCCCTCAGCTCTCAGCTCCGTCACTCACTCTCCATTGTATCTCTGCATGTCACATCTCAGGTGTACATATGTTGCAGCTGGAGGAACTACTCAAAACACAGCTGCTTGGGTTTCTTTGTGTGCTGAACACAGGCAGCTGATTTCCTGTCAATGGCAGAGCAGCCAGCAGCCAGAGGGCACCATGCGCTGAGCACGTTGCCAGGGCTTTCCCTTCAGCCATGCAGGAGGTCTTGGAGCTAGCTGTGCTGGAAGCTTGGGCTCGGCACTATCACTCTATGGACATCAGCATCTCACATGTAAAATAAGGTGAGCAATCAAGGTGGTTCTGATACCCTTACGGCTTTGCCTCCTCGCAGGGCAATACGCTTTCTGCCTTATCTCAACCGCGCTGCAGCCCAGTTCAACTTCTAAGGGCTTTCTATCACTGAACAGTGTACATTCAGTGCAAGCAAACTACGCCATTAGTTTTCACAACACTAAGATTACTGTTCTGTGCTTACTATAGAGTGAATTAAGGCGGGAGATACAAATGCCACCTTTGTAACCATCTCAAGACTTTTCTACGCCATCCTCAGGCCCAGGCGATGGCTCACACAACAGCAATATATACTTGATTGAGATATAAATATTTAAGGGCTCTTGTCATATACAGTCAACTCATTTTAATTTCACGCAGGGTTTATTCAACAATGACTCTATAGAGATAGGCTGCTATAAATGATTCAGCAGCTCGTTTGTGTTTTATCTTTTATTCAAAATAAAAACGAAGAAAGCCAAATTTCCCGAGGAGTTTTTTCAAACGCAGATGAAGAGATTAAACGCCCTTTGCACTACAGAGAGTGGGGACAATGTCCCGCATGTTATTTGTGCTGACACCAATTACAGCATGCGTCAAGAGAGGTGGGGTTTACAACCGCCGTGCTTCCTCTTCGAAAGACAATATAAGGTTTACAGAGCACACGGCTCCAGCTGCTCGCTGTTGTACAGGCAGTCACTGCGCCCTGGCAGAAGGCACGATGTCGTTCTCCACACAAAGCTTCCAGCTGGGTACGGCCGCCCGCTTGCAGGGCACAGCGCCCGGCAGCAGCGCCCTGTCCGTCAGGAGCGCGGCCGTGCAGCGGATCCAGGCGCCCAGTGTCTATGGCGGGGCGGGCGGCTACGGCACCCGCATCTCCAGCAGCACCATCCGCAGGCAGAGCTCCGGCGGCGCCTTCCACTCCAACATTTCTGACAACGACCTGCTGCTCTCCGGCAATGAGAAATCAACCATGCAAAATCTAAATGACCGCTTGGCTGCCTATCTGGAGAGGGTGCGCTCTCTGGAGAAAGCAAACTCCCTGCTTGAAAAGCAGATCAAGGAGTGGCACGAGAAGAATACAGGAGGCATAAGGAGTGACTACAGCTCATACTTTCAAACAATCGAGGATCTTCAAAACAAGGTAAGACCTCATACAACCATCTATAAAAACACGAACTGCACCTTTGGGGAAGATAATAATCTACCGTGGAAAAGCTGCTGTTTCAAGTAGAACTGTCTCACCTGGGAACAGGAAATGCTTAATTCTGGCCGGATACAAATCAGTGACAGACTTTCTAATGTTTAAGAGTCACTCAGTGTCCTTTGCGAGCTGTGCTACCACTGCTTCATCCCTTCCCAACCATTCCTTTTTAGATCAGTGCTGCACAGTTGGAAAATGCAAAGCTTGTCCTGCAGATTGACAACGCCAAGCTGGCTGCTGATGATTTCAGGCTGAAGTAAGTTCCACACATTGCCTGCACTCCTTCGTGCTCCAGTTATTCAGGAGAACATCTAGTTATTAGTACCAAAGCTGAGAAGTAAACCACAAAGCTCAGTAAAAACAACCGTTTTAGGCCTCGGGCTGTAGAAGTTATTGGTTTGATATTTCTGTCAAACTGATGCACTTCTATGGTGGCAAAAGAAGCCTTGTTTTACAGGTATGAAAATGAGCTCTTGCTCAGGCAAGGTGTTGAGAGTGACATCAATGGGCTGCTGCGAGTCCTTGACGACCTGACCTTAACGAAGGCAGATCTGGAGTCACAGATTGAAAACGTGAATGAAGAAATAGTTTTTCTTAAGAAGAACCATGAGGAGGTGAGAGCAGCAAAACAGTGTCGTCATTTCTTTTTTGCCAGAGGCATTTAAGAATTGAGAGTTATTTCTGTTTCCGTAATTTTGAACTTCTGCCCAACATTTTGGCCTGAGAGTTCACTTTAGCTGATGCTAACGCAGTGCTCGGTGTTGTAGGAGGTTGACAGGCTGCGCAAACAAGTGGGTGGCTCGGTTAACGTAGAGGTGGACGCTGCTCCAGGTGCTGATCTCGCAAGCATTATGGAAAACATGAGACGGCAGTACGAAGAAATGGCAGAAAAGAACCGCCAAGAAGCCAAAGAACGATTCGAAAAGCAAGTAAGGTCAACTGCTTGAACATCAGCGAGAGCCTCTGTCGTGTTTGGCCACGGCTCACAGTGCTTCCATTCTCGCATTTCAGACAGAGGCCCTGAACCAGGAAGTAGCCATCAATGTAGAGCAGCTGCAAGAACAAAGGAGAGAGGTCACAGATCGGAGACAGATCTGCCAGAGCCTGGAGCTGGAATTGCAGACCCATCTGAACATGGTGAGTGACAAACAGTTCTTGAAATAAGGCCCGTGTTTAGAAGATGCTTATAGAGATAAATACAGAATCTGAGACATTTTTGAAAGCGTAATTTTAAGGACAAAATGTACCCTCTTGAACAATAAATCTCTGTTCTTTTTCACCACTTGCAGAAGAAGTCTTTGGAAGACACTCTGGCTGAAACTGAAGCACGTTACAGTTTTCAGTTGGCTCAAATCCAGGAAACAATTGCCAGGTTAGAGGCTCAGCTGAGGCAACTGCGGGCTGACATGGAGGGGCAGAACACGGAGTACAGCATCCTGCTGGACATCAAGACTCGCCTGGAGCTGGAGATCGCCACGTACCGGCGCCTGCTGGAAGGAGAGGATGTCGGGTGAGGAAAGGGGCTCCGGCAGCTTCGCACCGCTGACAGCACGGCAAATGCTTTCTAAATTCTCAGACAGTAACTGTGGTAAAATCTGCCTATTGGCAACTGGTTTTTGAAGGAAGAAAATCAGCCCGTTGCCTGGCTCTCAGCTGTAGGCTCCAAACAGGCTGCAGTCTGTGCTCCTTCAGAAGCTGCTGCAGTGTTCAGGCCAGTCTGTGCCAACCTCTGCACGGGTACATACTGTTACTCGTCTTGAGGTGAGCAGCTTGACAGCCGCCCACACTCTATGAATAAAAGTGATGCAGTTTTAGTTTTCCATCACTATAATGACAGAAACTCGGGGCACGTTTTTTAAACTGCTTTCGGCAGCACGGGTACCTGCCCACAGCAGGGCACAGCACTCAGCGGGCGCACACTGCCCTCCTCTTGCAGTCTATGGCAAGGCTGGGAGCCTGCGCAGGATTCCGTTCTGCTGTACTTCTGCCCCCAGTAGCTGAGCTACTTAAATCCGTAGGAGGTGCAAATGAGCTGACCCTTACTGCCTGGAAAGTCCAGCATCCCTTGCTCTGCAGCGCACAGAGGTCTGTGAAAGAGTGCAGAGCAGCACAAGCAGAGAGCGCTGCTTCCCCCAAAGGTCCTCCCCGTGCAGCAGTTCTGGCTCAGGAACCAGGCTGGGCAAATCTTCCCGAGCTGAAGCTGTAATGCTGCAGAAATCAGTCTGCAGGTGAATTTCACCTTTAGTTAATGCTGAACAAAATTTACTTCAGTACTGAAAACTCATCTGAACACGTGACGTGGGCTGAACTGACATCCCGATGAAAGGAAATTTACCTGTTTTGATTAAAGGTGCCGAAAACATAGCAGGTTGTTTCTTCACTATGTCAGGCATAATATACTTACATTTGTCTGTTTACAATCTGAACAGGTTTGTTCAAGAGGACGCACTTACAAATGAACTTGAAAAAGGTATGTTGCACAAGCATGTACTTTGGATGGCTTCCTGTTTAAATGTTATGGACTTAAGCAGCCTGATTTTTAAAAGTGCAGTTTCAGAGCAAATAATCAACCGGTGAAATCTTAAAACAAGAAAGCAATCAACAGTATGAATAGGTAACCCCCAGGGATTACACAAGCCCTGCTTTTATGTATGTAATCCAGGTGCCAAAGGTAAGACCACAGACTTCTCAAAGGGCCAGATGAATGGCAAAGTTAAGGAATCCCTTTCTGAAGGCTTTCAGAGGTGTCGGCTTCTCTCCACTGACCGCACAGAGATTGGGCTCCTAAATGAAGCGCACACACTTTAACAGCAAAAACATCCCTGTCTATGCAAGCAAGTTCCTTGTTTTCAGGCTTGCAAATCTGTGCTAATCTGAAGCAAAAACGTTGTGATGAACAGTTATTTCACACCGTGTCCAGGATAGTATTATGGGTAACATACAGAATATTAAAGACAAACCATATCCTGTATCTCCCAAAAGTTTACTTCCCAGTAACTGTGCATTGAAAAGATGCCGTCGTCTATTTCTCGTTAGTGACATTGCTGCCAGTACTACAGTAGTATTGCTCTGTCAATGCACGCTCCATTTTTATTAATTTACTCTTCAATTTCATTACCAGAATCAAGTAAAATTAAGAAGATCAAGACAATTGTTGAAGAGGTGGTTGACGGCAAAGTGGTGTCCTCTCAGGTTAAGGAGATTGAGGAGAAGATGTGAGCAGCGCCAGCGGAGGGGAGACACCGAAATGACACCATTACACTTCATAAGGAAAGCAATTTACTTCTCCCTGAAATCAGCAAGGGTTGAAAAATGCCAAATCCTCGAATCTCAGACAATCCAGGTTTTCATCTTTGTGTGTGTGTGTATTAATTTTATTAATAAAAACAATCATTTTTGCCTTACACGGCAGAACATCTGGAGTAGATTCACACTCAAAAATGCATGAAAACGTTGATTCAGCGCATCTATTCTGAGCGTGAGCTATCACTGCAGTGCATTGGAGGCTCATTTCAATAAACGTGATTTTCAAATGAGAAGAAACATCAATTTTCATTTCATAATAAATCAAAATGCAAAACTGAAGAAGCCTTCTCAGTCATTGCCAATATCTGGGAATTTCTGTATTGCCAAAGAAATCCGATTGCCAACAGTACAAACTGCCCATCGGGTCTGAACTAGAGAGTACGGGTCTGTCAGGCCCTTCTCAGTCACTGCTGCACACCTGCTGAGCCCTTCAGCCCGAGGGGTCGGCGCTTCCTCCTGACATAACACACAGCCCTTCCTATTGAGATCTCACCTGTCCTCTGCATTATTTACTGCTCGTAAACAGCTGCCGAAGGAAATAATTCTGTGCTTTCTCAGTCCTGAGTCACTGATATCAGGCTATCAATCCATTTCTACATAAATGCTTCACTTAAACTTTTGATCTACTGCTCTTAATACAGTTTGCCACCCCCCACCCACCCCAAAAACCACACCCGTGCTCCTGGATGTACGTTAATTAAAGAGGAGTAAATTTCAGTTGACAAATCCAGTGATATAATTAAGCCAGGACAAAGGAAAATCAACTTTTGTTGTTTTTCAAAATAACTTAGAAATAAAAGTATACTGACTTTGAAGAGATTCCAGCTCAAAGTTCTAACCTTCAGGAGCTACGTTTGATCTTTAGATGTATACTGCAAGAGGCACAAAGCAGAAAAAGAACTGGCAGGTGTTTCTGTGCTAGGCTTCTGCGTCCAACTTTAAATAAAAACAAAGCTGAAATGCAACTGCAACATAAAGTGTGATTTTGTGAATTAGGAGCCCCAGCACAGGGCAGGGGGTGTGAGCTGCGACTGGATCGGTTTGCCAGAATTCATCACTTCTGCATCTGACCACGCGCGGATCACAAAGCAGGCGTGCTGTTGGAGCACGTGGCTGAGAGGAGCACGAGAGCCACTGGCAGCCCGAAGCCTGAGGGCTGCTTCTCCCCCCACCCTGGAAATGGTGTCTCAGAAGTCTCCCCTATCAGTGTGAGCACAAAAAGGTGCTGTCACTGTACTTAGAAACCCTCCACAGAACTTGAGATCTTCCCCTCACTCTGGCAAACTATTTAGAAGAAACAACAGTTACTTTTCAGCTTGAAAGTATAAACCATTGGTACACAATTACGCTGTAATAGGAATGTTGGTTTCAGCATCGGACGCAAGTATTTCAGTGACAAAAGGCACGGGGCAGAAAACGACTACAAAGCACTGTCAGTACAATAGGAATATTACCATTTTCCTGACGGACCCGCAGATCACTGCCTGCCTGCACGCCTCTTCTGTTGATCACCTCTCTAGGTTCTTACTTAACGCCCAGAGAACGCTGATCTGCCAGAGCTTTGTGCCAGAAAAGAATTGTGAATAGAAACACGTTTTTGACAGGCATGCTGGGATGTAACATGAAAGGGATCTTTCTACTTACTTAAGCATAATTCTATAATAATAGCCCCAAACCAAGAAAGCAATGAATATGTAATGACAAAAAAATTATTTAAGATGGATTTAAATGTGAAAAGAAATTTGCGCTCTGTTGCACATGGCAAAACATTCTCATGATGTCTTGGCCCCACTCCACCCATTTCTCCTCACACAGCAAACACCTGCAGGGTGCCAGATTTCCGCTCCCATGGGTAATTTAGATTTGCACGTATCATTTAGTTTGGTCCGGACTTACTGAACTGCTTCTCTCCTCCCTAAATCTGAAAGGCAGGGAGAGAGAGAGAAAGAATTCAGGGCTGTGTTAGGAGGCGGGACTGGGGCTGCACACCACGACAGCCCCCATATAAAGGGACCGTGGTCCCCTGATCTGCCCCGCTCTGTGCCCGCCTGGCGGAACAGCCCATCTCTGTGCGGCACCATGGCCCTGTCAGTGCGCAGCAGTGCGGGATCCCGGCAGTTCTCCTCTCGAAGCGGCCTTGGCGGGGGATCTCTGAGGATGTCCGGCAGCAGCACTGGAGGCGGCTTTGGCGGCAGCGGGCTCGGGTTTGGCGGTGGATCCGCCGGAGGGTTCGGTGCTGCTTCTGTGCTTGGCTCTGGCTTCAGCGGGGGCTTTGGGAGCAGCGTAGGCAGCGGCTTTGGCGGAGGCTTCGTTGGCGGCTCAGGAGGCGGCTATGGAAGCGGCTCAGGCAGTGGTTTTGGTGGAGGTTTAGGAAGCGGTTTTGGGAGCGGTTCGGGCACCGTTTTTGGAGGTGGCTTTGGCAGCGGCGCAGCTGCTGGTTTTGGAGGTGGATTTGGCATCGGTGGCGGTGGGGATGGCGGCCTTCTTTCTGGTTCTAAGAAAGAAACGATGCAGAACCTTAATGACCGCCTGGCCGCTTATCTGGACAAAGTACGATCCCTGGAGGATGCCAATACGGAGCTGGAACGCAAAATCCGAGAGTGGTATGAGAAAAATGGGCCTGGAGCTGCTGTTCCGGGATCCGGGAATGACTACAGTAAATACTACCCAATAATTGAAGATCTTCGAAACAAGGTAGCAAAGCTACGTACCTCATGCATCTCTGTGTTTGTAACTCACTGCCCCACATCCGGAGAAAAGTAACAAATTCCTTTCAGAAACCAAGAGCAAACGCACGCGATGGATGCTTGCAATGATCCTGGCACTGCACTGCAGTCGTGTGTAGAGTTTTTCATGTATAATTAATTGCGGTTCTGTAGCTCTGTCACACAGTGCTGTCAAGTGACTTGGTTTAATCTGAATAAGGCAGCAAGCAGTAGAGTCCAGCTGTGCAAACTCTCGTTCAAATGTTCACATTTTAGAAAGTTTCATATTTTTAAAATCACAAATTCAATTCATAAATTAGACAGAGTTCCTGTCAAATTCTTCAGGGATTACGATCTATACAAGGCAATTCTTCTACTAAGTGAAACAAGACAACTTGCCGAGGCTGGAAATCTGTCCTATACACTTTCATAGTTAATTATGCAATGGTGTAAGAAGTTACTTTTATTACAGTCACATTTAGAATAAGAGTTATGCAAGAAGCTGCACTGAGTTGCAAAGCCATTGGGCTATGAAATCACTCTGCGGCCGGTGCCTGTGTTCCAGATCATCAACGCGACTATCGACAATGCAAGAATCATTCTGCAGGTTGATAACGCCAGACTGGCTGCTGATGACTTCAGGCTGAAGTAAGTATCCCTCAGTACTGCGAAGCCTCTCACTAGCACTCAAAGGGAAACGTTCTTACTACTTGCAAACCTCTTTCATTGCAGAATACGTTCACAGAATTACTGGTACTACGAGAATTTTGTGCATTAAGACTTCATAGCAAAAGCTACCTGAGTAGAGTGACAGTGTGCATTTGACCACGTTAGCCACATTAACAGGATATTGAATTACTTATTTTTCAGGTATGAGAATGAAGTGGCTCTTCGCCAGAGCGTGGAGGCTGACATCAACGGTCTGCGCAGAGTTCTGGACGAGCTGACCTTGACAAGAGCTGATCTGGAGATGCAGATTGAAAGCCTGAATGAAGAACTGGCTTATCTCAAGAAGAATCATGAAGAGGTATATGGTTTTTTTCTTTATATATTCAGAAAACGGCAGATGGAAGTGCAAATCATCCAGTTCTTCCCTTATTTATGCAAGTGATAGACCCTTGGTTTCATGTCATTATTTCGTGTGCTTGCTGCTGTTTGCTGAGTTTGCTAAGGAGATACACCCCGAGCCACGTGCTCTGCTGCTGCAGCATTCCCCATTGCCTCGGTTTGGCTGCTCAGTGTTTCCAGGGATGCACAGAGTTTGCCCACGTGCTCAGAGCCCACGGAACGCCAGCCCAGAAAGCTGCTCTTCTCTCAGCTCCTGCCTTACCACAACCCAGCCTTTCCCTTTCTCCTCTCACCAAACCAACTCAGAAGCTCAGGTCATTTTCTTTTAATCTGGCTACACGGTGCCACCACAGCAGTTACTGTGCTGCAGAAGATGCCTCCTGCTGCCATCCTAACACAGTATTCTTCTTGTCATGTTGTTGATGAATGGAGATTTTTAAGTAATACATAAAAAATTGGAAAGTAAAAATATATAACCTGAGCAGATTTTTAAATAAAATCAATATCTACACTTATTTCAGTCAGAGGGGGATTAAATAGTTCCCTCAAAGTGAAAGTTGCTACAGAAACGTGCCGATTAAAACCATAAAGGAAATGGGAGCCAGCTGAGATGCTTATCGCAGTCTTTTCAGGTATCATCTGCACAGATGTTGTAGAGGTGCAGGTTAAAGAATGGTTTTACCATAACAGCTTCAAAACAAATCAGAAAGGTAAATATCAAAACCACGAGACAAGTGGAAATGACAGACAAGGTCTGCGCTCATACGTCGACATTTAATACTCTTCAGAGAAGAGGCAGAACGTAGTTAGGAAGGGTTCTCGTTGAGAAACAATTTACATCACACGCATTTCTTTGCACACATTTCTGGTAGAAGTATTTTGCCTCTCATTAAGATAATTTTTGCTTTGAATCTTTCCAGGAGCTCCAGGGTCTCCAGAGCAGTGCAGTTGGCCAAGTCAGCGTTGAAATGGATGCTGCCCCAGGAATCGACCTCACCAAGCTTCTGAATGACATGAGGGGACAGTACGAAGTGATCGCCGAGCAGAACCGTAAAGAGGCTGAAGCGTGGTTCAATGAAAAAGTAACAACCTCACAGATGGGAAACTCGGCCCAACGCGTGCAAATGTGAGTGCCCAGAACAGAGCAATTACACTTTTCCTCCTTGCCATTTCAGAGTGGGGAGCTGAAAAGGGAGATCTCCACCAACACCGAGCAGCTCCAGTCAGGAAAAAGCGAGATCACTGATCTGAAACGGACTCTTCAGAACTTGGAAATTGAGCTACAATCTCAGCTTGCCATGGTATGTGGAAAGGAAACTGCTAATTAGACAGAGAGCCTCCTCCAACTTACCAGCCCTTTTTAGATCTTGTACTTTCATACAGGATCAAAGGTTTGCATTTATTTCCTATTAAATCCTGCATTCTTTTAGCTCTTAAATAGCAGCCGTATATATACGACTGGATTGCAAGTAGCATGTTATAAAGCAAATGAACTTACACGTCCACATTCAGTGAAGTAGCAAAAGCCAATTAATAAACCAGCATTTCAAGAATAAAACAAATGGCTCCGAACAGTGAGGCTACGTTTACTCCCATTAAACTGATACTGTTGCTTTCGCATTTGTAAAGAACCCTTCCTCCTCAGTCAGCTCTTACTCAGTATCTTTCCTACGCAGAAAAAATCCCTTGAAGACACGTTAGCAGAAACGGAAGGAGGTTACTGCGCTCAGCTTTCGCAAATGCAGCTTCAGATCGGGAACCTGGAGTCTCAGCTGCTGCAGGTCAGGGCTGACATGGAACGGCAGAGCGCGGAGTATCAGCAGCTGCTAGACATCAAGTCCCGCCTGGAAATGGAGATCGAAACCTACCGCCGCCTGCTGGACGGCGAGTTTGTGTAAGGATAAAAGAACAGACAGTATCTTCTTTGTTTTATGTTCAGTAACAATAGCCTCTCCAGGATACTGTTATCAGCGAGCGCCATGCTCACCGACAGGCACGTTAGGCAGATGGACAGACTCTGAATAATCGGCTCTTCTTCACAGACGTCACGAGTTCTACACAGTATTTAATTAATCTATGAATGCCAACACGAAGAGGAAATAACACAAGCTCTCCTGAACGTGGCAAACACTGCAGCACTGCGTGTCTCTGCTTCGTTTTTAGGAGTGGCGGACAGGGAGTTGTGTTTGAAAGCTCATCTTTGACGGGGCCCAAGTCACAAACACAGTCACTGGATTCTTCTCAGGGTAGGCAGAACTCAACCAAATAAAGCTGTGTTTTACATCGGCTATAATAGTCCTTGACCATTGCAATTCAGGTAAATATTAACGTGTGCCTGTACGCAGCTGTTCTACATAACCAGCATAACTACCAGATATAGAATTATTGAGTACCTATTCAGAACTATTTCCAGTTTTAAAGTAAAATAATGCATGCCATTCTGTCTACTTACATCACAGCTCTTCATAACAAGTAACTAATTTCAGAGGGAAAAGGGTGCAGCTGTTCATGTAAGGTATCGTAACACCTGGACAAATGTCTGCTTTGTGTCCCTTGTGGTGCTCAGATCCCACCAAAACCAGAAAGATCAAAACGATCGTTGAGGAAGTGGTGGATGGAAAAGTTGTTGCGTCGCACGTGAAGGAAGTTGAAGAGAAGATATGAGGCACAACCTGAGGCCACAAAGGATCCGTTCTTTCCGTGTTTCTTTCCAAGCAGAAGCATAAATAAGTTTGTTCTTTTGTATGAAGTAAAAAAAGTAGATTGGCTTTTTGCTAAGACTCTTTGGTATGGAGCAGAACATGTTTTCATTCCTAACAGCCCCGCAATGCACTTTCCACTTCAGTCCTGGGTATTACCTGCATTATTCTCATGGTGTTCTTTAACTCTAGCATCAATTCTTTGCCCAGTTTCTAGAAATACTGTGCCCACATTCAATCGGATTTCTATATTTCTATATATAAGCCTTTCTATATTTTTGAGTAATTAATAGACGAAACGTTTTTGCTGTTTTAACCAAGTTTTCCACATTTCTTGACTAATAAAAGAGGACCCAGCAAGCTTTAAGATATTCATCTCCTTTCATTCTTTGCGTCACCACTGGGGGCTGTAACTCCTGAGCCATATATTCCATTCTGTTGGGTATTTACTTCATCATATATTATATCCGCAGTACTGCGCTCCCCGCATACAGGCATTAATCCAACATTAGAACAAGAATACGGTTTAAAAAAACTGTTTGAACATAGGATTAAAGGAATACCAGATACCAAAAAGAAATAAAGCTATCAGTTTGCAGCCATGTGATGGACACGGAGAGCTTTCTGCCAACGGAGCAGCGCGGAGGCTGCCGCGGTCCGGCAGGAGGGCTGCCCTGGCTTCTAAGCACGCCACAACCCGGAGAGATGTCCCACAGCGCCACCTGGTGGGAGCCATTTTCTGTTTCGAAACCTGCCTTCAGGTCATCCCGTGACGAAACCATCCGCCATTCAGAACAAGGTACGAACCAGAAAACAACCCCCCAACAACATACACCTCCACGTGTGTGCATGAGTCAAAATGTTGACCATTTCTGTGTGACTTTCAGATAAGAGAACATGCTGCGGCCTCCTATATGTATTTCATTGCGTCTCCAGAATACAAACATTCTGCACATTCTATCACATCCCTTCAACACTGGACCCAAACTAAAATCCAGTGGCAGCACAGATATTACATGGTGCTTCTGCTTCACACTCTGCAAACCCAACATGAGTACTGCGTCGGCTTCCTGCTTGGAACAAGCAAAAGCCAGAGCAATAAAAACAACCATCAGAGACTGAAATCGGTATGGTCAAATCACAGCATCTGAAACCCAGTCGGTTACATAAAAGTCACCGAAAGTTGCTAGGATCCAAAATGACGTAAAGCCCAGTGAAAATAAGGTAGTTAAACCTGCCTTAGAGCGGCAGCAATGTCACAGCCAGATGTTCCCCTTACACCTGGAAAAAGGGAAGGAAAAACAAAGCATCAGTGCTCATTTATTTCTTTAAAGTTTTCACAAATGTGATCAACATTTCAGCTCTCAACACGTTTTGATGCACAGCATTTGGTTTGTTGGGAGCAAGTCCAGCATCCCTGCAGACCTCTGTACTGGACTTCAAACAGAAACACTTCTGGGTAGCAGACAGCCTCGACTGCCCAGGGGAAGCAGAAGACATCCTGAGCCCCAGGGAGCTGCAGTTCAGCTGCGAACGATTGTATACGTATTTGCTGAGAGTATAAGTATACATATAACGTACGAGTATACGTTATTTGCTGAGAGACATGGGTTCTTCCTTCCTTGTTTGTACTCTCCTAAGCTAAAAAAAAACCCTTACGTTTGTTTCATGGACGTGGATCAATGGAAAAACTGACAATATTTGTTTTTAGAACGAAGTAAAAGTAGAATGTTTAAAACAGCTGCACAAAAAACACTGGACAACAAAACCTTCTCATTCCTGCCCGGGTCAGCTGGAGAACAACCAGCTCAGAAAAATCAAAGCACTACACAGGATCCTTTCACGTGTGCCAGCAGACAGAGTCAGGAACAAGGAAGCCTTATGCACACAAGGAGACTTTGAAGTGGAACAAGGCTTTGACTTCTCCAAAGGAGCATCTTGTAGGATTACTGCCTTTTTCCCCTCATTTTACTGGTACATGCTGGAGTCTAAAATACATTGTTGTGTGGGTTCATTTTCTTACTGAGATCAGAATTCTTACTAAATATCCCATACTGCACATTACTGAACAAACTTCAAAAAGTTAAGGGAAGTTCTTACCATACGTGATCATTGGGACTGTAACTATTCAGCAGTTACAACGGGCCAGGAAACAGAATGATTTGTAGAAAGCAGGACAGACTGCCTTTACTTTCCACCCTCCGTGTAGCAATGGGGAAAGTAAGCAGATGTAATAAAAGGAGTGTGCTGACACGAGGCACAGAATGCTGCACACCCCGCCCGAAAATCAGGACAGCAGTCAGTGACGGCAGCAGCTACACCTGGGTGTTCACTGGGAACTGCTCTGCAGAAAGGCAGCCACGAGGGGTGAGAGCATTCTTTTCATTAGTAGTGATGGTTCCTCACCCTCTCGCGTTCCTGCGTGCAGAAACACAGAGATGTTGGGTGAAAGGACAGCCAGGTGCCCAGCCGCCTTTGAACAGGCGGCTCCAGCAGCAGAGCAGGTCAGCCACGCTTCGTCTCACTGAGCCTTCACCGTGCAAGCTCTGCAGCATCCCTGAGGAACTCGTTCCAGTGCCCCCAGCCACATCACCACCACTGCAGGTGCACTTGCTGGGAAGCTGCTCCCCCCCTTTGCCCTGCGCCGTTGTGCTCTCATTCTGTGCAGCCGTAATTTCGTACCTTGCTTTGTATCTCCCAACCTCACGCACTTTGAGGTTATAAAAAACCCTAACTTACAATGTAACAAAAACATTGAGACATCGCATGCATTCACTTCCACGCATAACCTGGGCATCCCGATTTCAGCCGCTGCTGAAGCACCAGGTGTTGGGTTACCAGGCACCTGCAGGACGGACTGCAAGCCCCGACTCCAGCATGTGCCCAGAACCGAAGCTCTGCGGCTTTAAGAGCCGCCGCTGCTCTGCCTCCTCCCGCCGCAGGCTCTGCAGAGCCCCCCGCCCCCCCAGCGAGGCCGGGCACCAAAGGGGAGATGGGAGGGGGATGGAAGCGGCCCGGCTCCTCGGGGGCAGCGGGGCAAAGTATGAAACGGCCGCCACCAGAAATCAGATAAGGAGCGCCGTCTCAGCAAGGACCCAGGTAATGACTTCATGCAGACAGACACCTTCCAGAGGAAGCAGGCAGCCCTTGTCTGTGCAGCTCCTCCCTCGGCCTCTATGAGGTACGGTATTTTCTTTTCGATGCAGCATATTACGGGGGACGGGATTTTGATTTTACTGCAGTAAGATTCGGACTGGAAGGTAAAGAAAAGGTTTTGTTTACGGGATGAAATGCACACTAACAGAGGTGCGGCCGGCCCGGGCGCTCTGTGCTCACAGTGACACTGCTGGGCTGCGCTGCCTTACGAGCCGTACCACGGCAGCCCCCGGCACCTCTGTTACCCCACAGCAAATGAGAATCTCGAAAACCAAAGGCAATGTAAGGAAGCCATTTATCTAAAGAAAGCCTTACAGCTTTTAGCACCTATATTAAAGAAACCTGTACATTTCAGGGCCTGTTTCCTAACGCTCACAGTAAAACTGCCATACTTTTCAGCAAATGTTACTTGTTTTCCCATGCAGATTCATGACGTTATCAACATGCAGTGCTGCTGGTTTAGATTTTTATACAAAGCATCTCTAAAACCTAAAAGCCTTTAAATAAAACAGCAAGCCAAGTTACAGACACCAAATGCCGAGAGACTCCATCTGCAAATCAGACCCGCTGTCACCCAGTAGTGCTGCAGAAGGGGGACTGCAGGCATTCTGAGGTCTGTGCTGAAGCACCGCTCGCAGTGCTGCTGCAGTGCCTGCTGGAGCCCTCTTCCAGCCCGGCCCGTGGCACAAAGCAGCCCAGAAGCACCACTACAGCCGTGTCATAGAAACTGTGCAGCATGCAGACACGGGGACAAGCAAGGAGCATCCAGCACGCACTTACAGAACAGCCAAACGCAGGGTTTTCACCAAAATGATGGTGTGACAATGATCACTACAATTGGTTGGTATGCTATGGGGGTGGGGGCAAACCTTACTTTATTCTCTTCGTAACACCTGACCTTAAAGAGTTTATTTCCATCACAAGCTCCACAGATGGACTGTCACATTTACCATGGGTGGCAGCACATTCAGCACGCCAACTTTTCCTTCCCATTCTATGCAAACCTTAATTAACCTGTTCTTAAGGGACAAGAAGTTGTAGACTTGGACAGAGATGCTACTCAGGTAATGCGTGGAGGTGCTTGCCCTCAAATAGCAATCTGCTTAGGCAAGAACATGACAGCTACTGTCAACTGTAGCATATTCATGCATCCCTTTCTATAAAGCTGTTCTCTGAAACAAAAGAGTACGTGACAATTAAAGACCATTCCAAGATGGGAAGTGACTGCAGTTCTCCTGCCTGCATGAAGCCAAGCCCACGTGCTCTGGGGTTGGATGCGGGATAAATCCAGCCGTTTGGTTTGTACTGGAATTCCTCTACAACAAATGTTAGGGTTGCAGACAGCCAACTACTCCCCCTGCACAGCAGGATAAGGACTTCCTCATTACACAGCACATAAAATGTTAACTCGCTGCTGTTAGCTCTAACAAATCTACGGGAACCTAAAAAAAATCCTAACAAGAGATGCTTATGTGTCTGTTTTACTTGCTCTATGTAAATATTTTTATATTATCTGTTTCTGCATCCCCTGCAGCAAGAAGCAGCTCCAATTAAAAGAATGGACAAAGATGCAGAAGCCTTGCAGGCAGCCAGAGCAGAGCTGAGCGAAGCCCGGCGGCAGTGGCACCACATGCAGAGCGAGATCGAATCCCTGCACGCTGTGGTAAGCACCAAAACCAGCAGCCAGATCGGGGGAAAATAACACAGGGCTGCATGCTTCTACCCCCTTAAATCATTACAGATTTTACTGGAAAATATCTTAGCCTTAAAAACATCTCTTACCTTAAAAAACGTACTATTGTTCTTAAATAATATTCTTAGAGGACTGGATGTAAAACACATTGTCTGACTGTCAATGAAAAGTATGGACAGCATCTTCACAGGCACCTTTCAAATCTTAAAAGGAATTAAATTCAACAGGAAAAGGGTTTGGAGCGCTCGCTGCGTGCCACAGAACAGCAGTACCACGTGCAGCTACAGGACTTAGAGGCAGAGATCGAATGCTTAGAGAAAGAGCTGCAGGAAGTGAGGAGAGGCATTGAGAAACAGCTGCGAGAGCACGAAATCCTCCTGAACACCAGGATGAAACTGGAGGAGGAGATAGCAACGTACCGCAGCCTGCTGGAGCAAGAGGAGAACAGGTACGTGCTGATTAAAGCACCCCATTATCTTCCTCTTCAGAACTTCCCAATGAAATCACCATCAGAACCGTAAACACAAGAACCAATCAGTAAAAAAAATTATATTATAAAATTCTTAGAAGTGTTTTCATTGTACTCAGCTTTACCAGCTCCACACTTAACGATGTCAGACTTCTCTACAGTACACCGCAGGTAATAACGAGCTGCCTGCATCCTCACTGGAGGCACTGCTATCACGGCAGCTCTGTATGGCATTAGCTGCTTGACGACACAACGATGAGACAAGTCTGCACGCGTGACATGCTGGGAGAGGAGCTCCCATGGGATCACATGGAGGATCCCCTTTGCATGAGGCTCATATCACTCAGCACAACCTGAAACAAGTGTCAGTCACACGTCTGGGGCTCTGCACATCAGCACGCTGTCTAATAACGTGTCTGACAGTGACACTCTGCATTAGCTGCATCTCACTGTGTCTGCCCCTTCCCAGCACACTGAACACCAGCACTTTCAAATGTAGATTTGTTAGAGGCAGCTACAGCTATGGCAGCAACAGAGGATAAGGAAATGCAAAGCACCACTTCCCACTGGCACTCAAACAAAACAGGGCTCAGAAAGCTTTCAGCAGATCGCTGCCTCCCTCAGCCACTCCCTCAGATGATGCAGGGCCTTCATCCAGCAGCCTCACACAGTTGAATGATTCCACACAAGGGAGTCAGATTTGGTGCTTCTAACTCTGTGAAAATACACCCAGCGTGGCATTAATAAAAATAAATAGCTCTACCTGGCACACAACCAACACACTACAGCCCGCTAAAAATGACAAAATTAAACAGGTTTTTGCAGTAACTTTCTTTAGTTTTACATTCAGAACAAGAAATCCTAATGGTTACTGCAGCCAAACAGAACTTCTCACCCTCCTCCTGTTTTTAAACTGCCCGTAGCTGCCTGTAAAACAAGTGATGGATTAAAGTAATTCAGTACTATGAGGTGCGGGTGAAGCTGTTTATTGTTGCAGGTACCGCTGCTCCACACCCGAGCAGAAGGGCAGGGAGCCCAACCTCAGCACGACTGCCTTCACGCTGCCTGCAGGTGGGTGCACTCACTGCCCCTGGGGCTCATGGCCTCAACGCAGCTTCATACCTGCGGGGTACTGCAGGACGAGCTTCTGTACAGATGGAAGAGAAAAACCCCGGCCGTGTGCCACCACCTCCCCCATCCACACGCATGGTACGTCTGGGTTTTCTTTTACAGATGGTGTAAAGAAGCGCGAAGCTGAGAAGATGGAGTTGATGACAAAACAAGCAATCCTAGACGGCAATATTATGAAGCAAAGTGCCGAAGCTCACGGCACTATAAAGTAAGATAAGCATAAATTAAGAGGACATTTAAATGTGAATCTTGGGCATTACACTTCACCCTCTGATTTTTCCTTTCTTTAGTATCCACGCAGCCAGGAAGCTCCAGAGCAGCGCTGGTAGTTCCAGTTATACTGAATGGTGTGTTTTAACAATGAATTAAATATTAAAGATCTTTTTATTAGCATTTGCTTCCTGAGCTAGCAATATCATGATGCTGCTTCTAACAGTTTCGTTCTTGGCAGAAATTGCAATTAATAATACATTTAGTTAAGGCTGAAAGTAAAAGAGCCCGTAGTGTGTCTGCAAAGTCCCTCTGGGGCACATTTATGCCCAGAAATTCAGGCCTGGCTGCTCCGACTCGTACTGGAAAGCCCTACGTTTTGCTGATTACTACAGGAGGAAGGAGAGCCTGGCAGCTCAGGGGGCAGCTGAGGGTTGGAATGTTTTATTCATCCTTATTGACTTCGCTGGTGTAGCATCGCCTCTTTTTCTTTTTCCTGCCGCTCTTCAGGTCTTTTGTAGACTGGCACTGAACAAAGCATTTGGAATAAACTGTGCTGCTCCACACGTCGCCAGTACTTAGCTGGAATCAGTTGTTGAAAACATGGGAATCTGACTAAAAAACGATGCCACCTTAGGGGCTGCCAGACACACCCTGCTTGTTTCACACTGTCAGATCTGAGTGTGGTGAGTTGGGCGCTCACCTCACCTGCAAGGCTCCAGCGTCAGACTTTCAGATTCTAATCCTGGGTTGGAATTGCAGGGTTAGAGCGACAGGATCTAAATATTACTGACATCACTTGGGTTTTGAATTATCTGTATTTTACCTCGGCCTTATTTTTTTCTTTTACATTAACTGGAGATTTAGATTTGGAGCTGTGGACCCAAACTGCATTTTTCTCTTCCATGCTCTGAAAGCTTTGTGTGCAGCTCAGTCCTGCCCCCGGTCATGCGGACTCCGGACTCTCATTGCAGACTGACTGCTAAACTTTCTCCTTGGAAACAAACTATCTGTGTTCAGAGCAATGGTTTTGTATCCAAGTCTACTTAAAAGCGTACAAACAAAACCGCCTGGAAAGGTCACCTTGACTTGGCTTTCCAGAAGGAAACTGTTAAAAAATAAAAATAAATAAGGAGCTCTGGTTACTCAGTATCACATTGTAAAAGCAGTCCTGAAGTTACGTGTTACACAGTGCCCAAGGGATCCAAACACATTTGCTTTATTGTTTCAGGACAGAAAAAGTGGATGAAGTCATTAAGCAATGGGAAGGCTCCTTCTTCAAGGACAACCCGCGCTTAAGGAAGAAATCCGTTTCGCTGCGCTTTGACCTGCACCTGGCAGCAGCCGAGGAAGGATGCAGACACAGCCAGCAGAAAGCCCTGCCAGCCATCGAGGTCAGGCTGGTCATGAGGCGGTCGTGCAGCATCCCCTCCATCAAACCGTAGCACACAGCACAGCAGGCCAGCACCTCCTCCTGCCACTGCTATGGAACCACACCTGGAGCTGGTACAGCACGCCGTACGTGTCTCTTCAGCGGAGGGGAGAAGAGCAGGAGGGTCAGATCCCAGGAAGCCTGACTTCTGCCAGTTTTATACGCCGGGTACAGACCATAATTCTCTCATTCCTGTTGTTTTGTAGTACTTCTCCAAAGAGTAAAAGAACTAAACCACAACTTTATACTTCGGCAAGAGAACTCGTTCCTCTTTCTGGGAATGAGAACCGCAGATTTCATTCTCTTCTTCAATACTGCACATGCATATTGGCTGCTGAACCCTTGCAATGATTTCTATCATCACTGTCATACTTGATATATATTTTAAAACACTTTCTAATAGACAAAAGAGTGACGTGCAACTGTGCTCTTAAGATACATAAGCTGTTAACAAACAATTTTCTTTTAAAAGTGAATAGCATTTTTAAATATTTTTTAGGCAGCAACTGAGCAAAAATGCCCCTATAGCCACGGGCACATTTCTCAGCAGTGTCGGTACAAACAGATAACACTGACCCTACGGTTCTGCTGCTTTTGGAGCAGGGATTCCCAGTGAAAATCAGTCACTCTCTTAGCTGTCCACGTGCATCTGCACCACGACTCAGCCATCCTGAGTCGAATTATATCCTCCGGCTGTCCAAATCTGAGCAGTCAAGCATCCATTTTTAATACCGATATTTAATTCATTTTCTGAGTTGTTACAATGTGAATTAAAACACCTTCAACAGATTCCTCTTCTGACGAATCCTGTAGGTAAAACAGGCCCCTGGTCTAGCACACAGCAGATCAACGAGCTGCCAGGTCACGGCTGCTATGGCTTCAATGAGACAGACAAAAGAAGGGCTGCATGTGCTGAGTCAGACCCTGCCCGAGTGCCCCCGGAGCCACCACTGAGAGCAATGGGCACATACAGGGTAGAGCTGGTGGTCCTGCATCTGTACACAGACAGAAACCAGAAACGGAACCCCAAGATGCTTTATGGGACCACGGGACAAACTTCACATGAACAGAAACAGAGTAAGGACGTTTGTTGACAAGGATTTAAAGAGGTAACTCTTAAAATCAGAAACCCCTGCTGAGAGCACTGGGACTATGGGGGTCAAAACGAGAAAACACACAGGCAGAATCTGTGGGATCCAAAGCAGCAGGAAAGAACTGACTGCAGTGTCAGTGAGTGCCATAGGACTTAAGGCACGTGTTACAGAGTGGGTACCACAACGTCTCGCACCGTTCAGTTACGCTTCTGTCCTTTATCAACGGCAACAACAGCGCAGTGGTTCCGTTGCCCACGGTTCTCTATCTACTGTATAAAGCTGGCTAATTATCATTAACCTGAAAACTGATCTGGTGTTGTTAATACCCGAGTAGCTGGCATCCTGAATGTAACAGCCTCTCCTGGCATTTTCACTATGCAGCTTTTATTTTTGTGCTATACTCTGTATATTTTACGATACTTGAACTTAAACTAAGTTTTAATTGCTTTAAGGCACTTTAAACAGGGGTACAAACTTACCAAAGTAAACAGCAGTACAACAATAAAAATAATAAAATGGAATTGGTGAGCTTCAGTGTGTCTGTCTGTGAGGGACTGGGTGACAGAGAACCAAACTAAAGCTGTAAGTATGAAAATCCACAGCACTGCATCCAAGCGCTTTGCAAAGCTCTCCGCAGTGTAACTCCAACTCCCCAGGGACCTCTACCAGCACGCGGAAGGTGTGTCCTCCTACTGCAAAACACGCTGCTAATTCCAGCCAACCTGACGAGATCTCTGCGTGAGTGCCACACAAGGAGCAGATGATGGCATCTGGCTTATAGAGTGATGATCTAAAAGATAAGCTGGCTGGTGAAGGTAAAGAGCAAGTAAACATGTAACACAAACTTGGTTAACACATAGCTTACAGCTCCTCCACGCAGGCAGAGCTTGCACGGGCACATCGTCATTACCATACAAACACACAGAAGGCACCGGCAGCTCCACAGTAACCAAAAATGGAATAACCTTACTCACAGACACGATTCCTCTTTGGCCAGTGAGCGTCCGGCTCATTCTTGGACCCCAGCACTCAGTACTTGGTGTTTCTCTTCCTCAGCCTAACTCTAGATGTCTTCCCTTGTGACACAAACCTCAGCAGCACAGTGCAGAGCACGGATCTGGCCTTAATCCTGCGGTACCGTCTAAACATTATTTTAGAATACTGATATTATTGTGCACCTACAGCAGTCACTCCCACCTGGGAAGCTTAAGCAACCAGAAGAAATGTTGCCCTTAATTGTGCACATTACTTCATCCACACACGGGCCTGACCTTGCTGTTTCCAAAGCCATCTCAGTGACAGCGGCACAAACACATCCTGAGCCATCCTGCAGTGAGAGCTGTATTCCATCCACACGACTGTGACACTCAGCTCAGCAGCTCCCAAAACACACAGCTTCTGACTGAAGTTGGAAGCCAGCGGTACAAACTCAGTTGCTCTGTTTTATGATCATGAAACCTGAGGCTAAAAGGAAAAGAAGAAAAGCACAGCAGCACACAGTAATAGCTGGGTTCGTTACCACAGCCCTGCAGGCAGCCCACCCTTCCCTGATCAAAGGGCTTCTTCTCCACATGGGTCTGCCTGACACGGAATTCCTCAGCCACACCGAGAACTGTTGCTACTCTCAAACTGACGTAAGTTACAGACCTTACAAAACTGTTGCTAACCAAAACAGCTGGATAAGAAGCCAAACATTTAAGGCTCCCGACCAGAGTGACCCAGTATAAACAAACCTTTACACCAGTAAGAGCACGTACACCACACAGCAAGCTGAAAACTGAACACAGGCAAAACTTATCACTGCCAGACAGAAATTAAAAATATATGTATAAATATAAACCAAAGAAAACAATGAATTGCTGACCTTGGGAACATTTACAAGGATTCAGAATTATTAGTATGGAGCTGCACTGAAAATTCCAGTAACTTGTGCAAACTTAATGTCATCGGCATCAAGCACAATTTAATGTCATGGACAATGCAATGCAATGAATGCTTGTAGTCAAATCCAAGAAAAAACAGGGTTATTTTTCACCTCTGTAAGTATTTTCTTATTTTTCTTTGCAAACTTTCTACCAGTGAAGCTGGCAGACCAAAAGGGTGCAGATTTGGCTGCTGCAGGATCGTTTTAATTGTTACATTCCTTCTGTTATCGAATGAAAGTCAGATTATCCTGCTGTAGCCCCACAATACCCGTTGTGGCCGCAGGGAGCACACCGAGCAGCCGGGGCACAGCCCGTCTCTTCGTTTGCCCGCTGCCCCGGGAGCGCGGGAACGCCGCGCGCCGCCCCCGCCCCATCCTGGTCTCAGCGAGGTGAGGCAGCGCGCCCCGCAGATTCGCCACAACGCCTTCCGCTCTCCCTCCTCTCTCAGCGGGGCGCGGGGCAGCCCTCAGCCTGGCAGAGGCTCCAAGGTAAGCGGGGCGGACGGACGGACCAGCTCCCCCCTACCCAGACACCCGCGGGCGGGAGCAGGGCGGCGGCCTTGGTGAAAGTGCGGAGCAGAGCGCGCAGGCGCGGTGTTCGCAGCCGGCTCGGCCCGGGGAGGAACAAAGGGAGCGCGGCGGCGGCGGAGCGGTGAGTGTGGCTGCGCGGGGCGGCCCGCAGAGCGGTGCGGGAGGTCTCGGTTCCCTCTCGCGGGCTGGTGTAGGGCGGCTCTCGGCTCTCTGCGCGGGGCCGAGGGGGCTCAGGTGGGCGCTGCCCGCGCGGCGGCTCCGCTCGCGGCCTCCTCCCAGCGGCGCGGCCCTCGCGGTGGAACGGTTATGGGGGCCGGGCCGGGGCGGCGTTTGCGGGTCCGTGTGGGGGCTCCGCGCTGGGGCGCCCTTCCGGCGGGCTGCTCCGAGTGGCGGTGGAATTTCGCGGAGTTCCTGGAAGAAAAGGGCTGGGAAACGGGGCCGGGCTGCGCGCTGCCGAAGGGCTCCGTGCACGCCCGGCCCCGCTCCGCGCGGGCGGTGCTGTGCGCGGTGTCTGCGGGCGGCCCGAGCGGCTCTCGGCAGCGCTCGGCGTGAAATGGCTCCCGGGGCGCCGGGCGCGCAGCCCTGAACGGGAGGGGCCGCACAGACGCGCGTTTCGTGCCGCGGCCCTTTAACCCGCGCTCCGTGGGAAGTACGGCCGTTTGGGGAGAGAACGCCTTTGTTTCCAAAAAATCTTGTTTTCGAAACTGGCAAACTTCTAGTAACTGTAATGAATGGACCGGCGGTCGAAGCATCACAGGCTGGGGAAGGCAAAGGCATAATGCTTAATGGGATGGTATTCTTTTGTCTTTCAGAAACACAAATATAATGTCAGGTGGCTGAAAATTTGCCTATCAAAATGTCAAGTAAGTTTTCAGACTTTTCTTCCTTCGGTGAATTACAGATCTGGTTCAGCGGGCTCTCAGACAGTGCCTGTAGTCCCTGTACACAGAGCAGCAGTGCTGCGTGCAGCGATTCCTGGCCTTGGCTCCCATGGTGTCTGACTGCTGTGCCATCAGCTCTCACTGCAGCTTGGCTCTGCACAGAGCTGTTTGTGATGCCCACCTGGAGGTCTCAGGCACTGCAGCAGTCCAAGCATTTGGTATCACGGCAAATCCGACTGTCACAGCTTCTGCTAAGTCCTGCTTCCCTGTTTTGTTCCTTACCCTCTTCTTAACCGATGTGTGCACGTAAATGCATCTCAGATTCCTTAACCTGCCTAAATAAAAGACCAGCAATGTAGCAATGATGTGGTCTTTTTTTTTCCGTTTAGTTCCTTCTGTCCTTTGCTATATGCTCTCCAGTGATAAAATGCAGTCTTTGTGAGCAGGACCTTTCTTTTAGTAAATCACATTAAAACATTTGCCACAGTGGATGCCTTTTAGAAATCATTCACATTTTCAAGGATTTTCTTTGCTTACGTTTATATTTTAACAGAAAGGCCATCTTATGCTCCACCTCCTACCCCAGCTCCTGCAACCGTAAGTACAGTGCTTTTTCTCATTAACACAGATCCCTGGTAGCAGAGCTGTTAGTGACTTACCAGAGCCGTAATGGCGGAGATGCAGCACCTTCCTGTGCTGGGAAAAACACACTCGTTGTATTTCATTGTTAATATGATCTGCCTTATTTAAAGTCATCTCAATTTCAAAACAGTTTGCGAAAAGGAAGCTGAACAAACTGATTTCATCTTAAATTAAGCATCTGCAGGGTCTGGCCTTTCTTATCAGCAGACACTGGAGTTACTCACCTGTGTGGCCATTTAACTCATGCAGACAACGCTGCCCGTTGCTCTAAAATGGTATTTGCAGTGTTTGCAGCGGAATACTGGAATATTTAAGACCAAGCTGATACGTAATTCTCAGACTCCCTGCTCAACTTTTACACAACTGATGGGCAAAAACAGGACACGTTTTTGTGCTTCTGACACATTTTCGGTGGAATGCAAATTTCTGTTGTATTTGGTCAGAAAAAGGAAACAGTGATGGTGATCTTACTGAGATTTCATGCGAACACTGATATTTTGGGGTCCGCTGCATGATAAATATCCTGACTTACAGTAAAATGGTATGGAATGCCAGTTAAGAAAACATGACAGTGATGTCCAGTTGTACTCGTGCATGTATAAAAGCATCCTGAAATACTTGTGTGCTGTGGTTGGAAAAGCACCTGAAAGCAAAGGCAGCTTTTGTTTTGGACGCAGTGCACTCACGGGAGAAAATATTAATGTGTGGAACAAAAGAACGAGTAAGGATGCTATGGTGGAATTCCTGAGCAGAGAAAGTTTGAAATCTGTTACCCGAGAGCTGTTATCCCTGATCTCCACATCTGGGATGGAAAGTGCAGGATGCAGTCAGGTGAAATGCGGTGCTTTCACTTCACCGTGCCGTACTTCACATCAGAAGAGGCCCAAAAGTGATTGCAACCTGTGAAGTACAGGATAAGCTTAAAAGAAAAACCAGTCATTGTGTTTTGCATAGTTTGTTCAGCATTTTCATTGTGCACACAACTCAATAGATCTGTGCTGTTAGGAGGAATGTGATGGCCTTACAAGTGGATCCCTGCATCAGGAGCTGTGCCTGTGGTTCCCCTGGGGCACAGTGTGGGCGCAGGCACTCCTGAAGGGTTGATCCTGCGGTGGTGCATCCTTTAGCCAAGCTATGACTTTGTCAGCAGTGTACACAAAACCAGGTTCACGTTTGCTACCAGTGGTGTGCATCGCCTTCTTTCCAGCACCTTTTGTATGAACTGAAATCACTTACAGTCCTTGAGACAGTCAGTGCTCTGTCAAGAGCTGCAGAGGGACATCTTGTTTACCCCTCCTGAGCTCAGCAGAGTATCGCCAGCCCTCGCTGACTGCAGTATTGCATCTGAAGTAACAGGTGGTGTGTAATGCTGGGTGCTTACCTCGTAGCATGTAACTCCTGCTGACTTCTTGTCTTTGAATGGAGGCTAGCTGTCCTCTGATTTTAATGATGTTATGGTAATGCTGTCGTACAGTAAAATGGCATCGTATTACATAGCAGATGTCTGTGTCATCATCAGAGGCATAAAAACTGAGTCAATGTCAACTGCTGCAATTGAGTTTTTTAAGTTTGGCAATGGAACATACAAAGGCTGGTTTTTATAGGATAATTCTGTGTTATTTGTTCAGAAATAAACCAACTACAGCATGTGCACATATAGTTGAAAACCTTGCAAGTTAATGAAGTTTAGCTTACAGGTTCTGTTTGTTCTGTGTTTGCGTCTGTCACACCTTGGATCCCTGGAGATTCATACTTAATCACCGAGCTCGTGTAGCCGTGATGCAGAATGGGTACAGTGGGCACATTGCTTTCAAAGGTTGCTGAAATGGGTCTTACCAAAGTGGCACTCAAGTGTGAGACAGTGCAGGTAACGCGTAAACCTGGCATGGTGCTGCAGTGAGTGCATTACCCGGTTGGTCTGCTTTATTTCCAACACCGTTTGAATTCTGGACAAAGAAAAGAGAGTAGCTGAAGTGCAGGAGTGAGATTCACAACCAAGGGGAGACAGTGAACCTTCTGATGTTTGATTGCAGTCCCTGCTTGCCCACCATCTGTGTGCATGGAAATTTTCTTGACGTTACAGGAGGTGAGAACGAATTGATCCACCTGCAAGAACGGACGAAGATGTGTTTGGTTAACTGCTGAAACCATCTGATTCAGTTGTTCCTAAGATTAGTTTGTGGTTTCTAACCCTCACATTGCATTGCAGCAGTTCTTCAGCTCCATCAGCCTGCAGCCTCCTAACAGAGCGGCGGCTCCGTGCATCGTCCTCTCTTGGATTTTCTAATCCTTGCGGTTCTCCAAAGTCTTTTGATTCTGCAGACCACCAGTAAAGTCCTCTGCTCCTGGTATTGGTGCACAGATGGTGCTTTGAGAGGCTTACCTTGTTTTTTTACCCTGTTTGCTGGCAACATCGTGTTTGTTAGGAGTCAGAAGGATGGGAAGAGGAGGCAGAGATTTTCGCTGCTGTAGTAAATGTTGACTTGGGGAATTTTTGCCCCCATACTGTGTGCTACTTTGCCTTCTGAGTTTGGAGATGAGACTCTTCTTGAATTTCTTAGTGGCTTAAATGTTGGAAATACGATCGGGACTGCTGGAATACTTGAGACGCGCTTAGCAGAAGTAAAGCCACTAACTTTGGGAAAGAAATTTGTAGTGGCACATCTGCTAAAGAGTCCTGGTTCCTTAATAGCTTTATATTGGACTAAGGTCTGTGTGTTGAGAAGATATCAACTGCTACACCTCATTTGCTTGTTTAAATTCTGATTGCTTTTGCATGCCATATTGCAGTTCATTTTCATTTACGTGTTTTCCTCGTTTGATCTCATTTCTCATTCGTGTTTTTGTCTCATTTGTTTCCATCAGCAAATGCCCAGCACACCAGGGTTTGTGGGATACAATCCATACAGCCATCTGGCCTACAACAACTACAGGCTGGGAGGGAACCCGGGCACCAACAGCCGGGTCACGGTAGGAGAATCAACTATTACATCATCCGGCAAACAGCAGGCAACTGCCCAGAAATGGCTTTAGAGTTAGGATCTTCTGAACCTTGGCTGCTGCCTCGTTTTCTAGGAACAAAAGATTACTTCTGATTTTCACTCTCCATCCCTACCCCTTCCCCTACTCTTTGAAACCCTTCTCAAGAAAACGGACTTCTGTTCAAGAGGGGGAAAGATGTGGGAATCGTGTGATGCAGAACTCCAAGGAGACACTCTGTGGTCTTCAGTGAGCGCTGCATGCGTAGGGAAGGTCTGTTCTGCGGGTACCGATCCCTGGGTGGGGGGGAGCTGCAAAGTTATTGACTTGGAATGGCACAAAATAAGGAGGAATGCTTTGCAGACCGGGGATCGTTGATAGTAGTTGCATCACACTGCTGAGCTGTGCAAGAAATGTGAGCCTTTGATTTTCTTTCCAATCTTAGCCTGATTTAACTGTGCAGAGTCCCTAGTTCAGAAACGGTTGTTTCAATAGAAGTATAATGATATCAAATACGATCAGATATTCTGTATTCTGTGGGTGTGTGAAAAATGGATGTTAAATTCATTTTTGATGGAGTAAGCGAAGTGAAATGAGAGGTGACAGCTTCCTTCAAGTACAGATCAAGTCCTGAGCATCAGGTGCAGCCAGGAAAAAGGCGGTGGAGGCACAAAGGTTTCGTAATTAACACAACAGAAATAGCCCTGTTTTAAAAAAATCCCTAATTTTTTTTTTTTTTAAAGTTCCTGTAATCTTCATAATCAGGTTTTTCATTTAAGACTTTCTTAATTTCAAAACATCTGCTCAGTTTGGAACGTGGTATAGAAAGCAATGTGTCATGGAACACGTACGGTGCCTTAAGTGAAGAGTGCTCTTCTTGTGCCTCTTCTGTAAACCCCCTTTCAAACTTCATGGATGACTTCACTGGGTTTGTTGAAGTGCTTACAGAAAAGGCCTTCCCCATACAAGCTGCAACTCGACTGAGTGTACTGTCTGAACGTATATTTATTTTCTTAAGCAAGGCTAAGTTAGGTTTGCTGCGAGAACTCTCATTGTTTCTGTATGTCATAAGCATATACAGCTTTCTCTGCCATGCATATATCAATATATGTATGGTGTCTTGGAACTCCTGTTAATTTAAAAGCATTAAACAGTTTCCGTTAATGTTTTTCAAATCCATCTGTGTGTGTATCTATGTATACATTTTGGTAATGCATATACTCCATGTACATTATCTATACCTATACGCAGTTCTGTATGCATCCTTTCATAGAACTCCATAAATTCAGCAAAAAAAAAACCACGTGAAGAGGAACAATTGGAAAGCTGAATGCAAGACGTTGGCCTTTATGGCCAATTTCAAATATTTGCTTAATCTACTCAATCCTGAAAAAGCTCGAAACGGCTTTCTGTTTTTATGAAAATGGTCCCACAACGGTAACCCCTCATGTGTGAGCGCCTGCAGAGCGGAGGTGCTGGGCTGTGAGGTCGTGGTGAGGGGAACAAAGCTGCCAGGTGCCTGTGAGGGATGAGCAGGGCGTGCAGCAGCTCTCCGTCAGCAGCACTCCTCTGTGTCTTCTTGCTTAGCACAAGGTGTTCAGCATTGCTCAGACTGGAAGGAAGATCAGAGCACACAAACATACAGAGGCTAACGTGGATAATTACAGCTTGGAGGCAAATAACGCACACTGATGGATCGGTCGCAGAGGGGGATTTGCTCTTCATAGCGAGCAGTTTAACAGCACTAGTTGTGTACCTGTGCACAGGCCGGGGGGGGTTGGTGCTTCCTTCTTGGAATGGGGTGGGGGGACGTTTGTTTCTTTCGACCGTGCAAGAGTAAATGCTTTCCCAAAGCTGGCGCGTGTGGAAACTGTCCAGTGAGCACGTTAACAAATGGACTTCTTCGTTTTTTCCGTAGGCTTCCTCTGGTATTACCATTCCAAAGCCCCCAAAGCCCCCAGACAAGCCCCTGATGCCCTACATGAGGTACAGCCGGAAGGTGGGTATGGGTATCGAACAAGTAGTAATAAACGTTAGCGTTGTGCGTGCTAACAATTCATTGCTGTTATCTTAGTTTCAGCTTTTAAACTTTTACTCCTAACAGCCTGCACATTCTTTTAAGGGAATTGTAAAGTACAGATGCGTTGCCCTGCAGAATAACGGCAGCAGTATTCTGTTCTTACAGTTGCCAGTTTCTGGGGGGAGAAGTTGTCTCTAAAATGGTAATTTCCTACTGCTGTCCGCTGACAAGGATCCACCCTGCCACATTCAGAAGTTCCTGTGACTTATGAGAGAACTTTTAATATAAAGGAAATATTCCTTGCGGTATACTGGGCTTGGTACAGTGCTGTAGCTGGACTGAAGAGTAGCAATGAGTGGACTTTGCATGTTCTCCTTCACCAACCTAGCCTGTGGCAACGGTTACTTCGCTGTTCTCTGAACTGTTTGGCAGAAAATAGGAGAGAGACCCTTGTGGAGTCTGAAATCTGATTGGGCGTGGGGAGGGCGTGTGAGCCCGTCTGAAGCGGGTGAGCCAGAAGGAAATTCTTCCACTTCTGGTAAAGTATCTTTACCAGCAGATCTGTCTTAGGCCAAAAAAGCAGCAACAAAAAAAAGGCAAGTGGCGCAGCAAGAAATAACACTGGCAGCTCTCTCCTTGTGCTTTTTTTCCCTGTAAAGTTAGAAACCTTTTTGGTGGAGTCAGAACTTGTTGGAACTCAAATTGCTCAGCAAGACTGAAACATATTTTGAAATGCTGCATTCTGATGTGACAAGCTCAGTGCTCGTTACCGCAATCTACTGCTGGATGTGTGTACTCTGTAGCACTTTTTTTTTTCCCAGAGATGCAGCGATGTGCATTTGAGAAGAGAATTAAGAGGGTTAAAGGCAATATTCTCATGAAACCAAGGCCATTTCAGCAATGCCCGTTTCAGTAGATGACCTCCTACTGACTGCCTGCCCCAGAAAATAACCGAGATAGTTTAGCCAGACTCATCCCTAACTTAACCCTGTTTTTCGTGGTGGTTCCAGAAAGAACACTGAGATGACAATATAAAATGTTTAATTTGGAAGTATTTAGATATCATTAGTAAAGCTCCAGCTGTTTCTGTTAAGGTCTGGGACCAAGTGAAGGCGTCCAATCCTGATTTGAAGTTATGGGAAATTGGCAAGATTATTGGAGGAATGTGGCGAGATCTCACTGATGAAGAGAAGCAAGAGTATTTGAATGAATATGAAGCTGAAAAGGTAAATGGAAGAAATCTGGGATGTTTATTACAGCTGATTCTTCTAGGAACTGGTCTGAGAAGAAAAAGTCATCTTACCCATGCAGTGGTGTATGAGGCGTTCACGAGACCCCCTGTATGTAACTTAATGGAAGTATGTCCTGACACGTCTGTTAGATTTTTTTTTAATAACTGTACATCAGCTGTGACTGGTCAGTTTTTAGACCTAATTCAAAATGAAGTATTTATAATTGAGTGCCGATTTTAACTGTTTAATGAATGGATTTAATTGTACAACATCAGTGTTGAAAAGATTGTCTCAACACCAAAATCCTCTTTCAAAACTGGTGCTCTGCAACTACTGTGCTGTTGAGGCATGAACGTGCTCTTAAAAGACTTCCAGTCACGTAGGGTTTGGTTTCCGTGCTATTATCTGTGGCGTAGTGTTTTGTTTCTTACTAGAAAAATGATACCATTTTTTAGGCTTTTCTTGTGGTTTTGTTTTTTATCTTCATGACAAAAGACGACAGCTACGCCATGTCTCTAGGTTGGTAAGTGCTGAGGACTTTTACAAGACTGTTACTGTGATCCTAAACTACAAAGGGGAGCTTGTCCACCCGCTGCCTTGTAGTTAAACCTGGCTGGCATCCTGGTTGTGCACAGCCTGATCAAACCTGAGCTGTTTTATTCCAAGTCAGTAGAGAAGTACTTCCAAGCCGGATGCTCCTAGTAGAAACAAAATTAAGGAATTCTAGTTTTTTTTAACTCGGTAGCAGTGTTTAGATTGTAAGCTCCTTGGGGCAGGGGCCATCTTGCTTGTGTTTTTCCAGTGCCTAGATAGGTTTCCAGTCCTAGTAATGAAGAAACTGTCGCCCTTAGGTATTGGTACCAGGATCGTAGATTATCTCGTTTTTCATTGGAAATACCTCAAATCTCTGTACAAATTCTAGACTAGGCAAATTTTAAAAGTGATGTGAAAGGAAGCAATTCAAAGGGAAAATATTTCAGAGAAGGTGAAAACAGTGATGCAGTCCTGCTACCAGTAGTCTGGCTGCAGCACTCTGTATCATCCCAGTGCAGGGATGGATCAAAGAACGCAAAGGCATAAGTTATTTGGAAACTGGCTCATGACATAACTGGAATAAAGAAAGAGAAGAAATGGAAATAAAAGACATAGTTAAAACTCCAAAGAATTATTGAGAATATTTTAAGTCAACTCATCTTTATTTGATCAGAGTTCATTTGATAAATGCCTTGTTCTGAAGTTTGACTTCAAACGACAAAAATAAAGCGTTCTTAAGACCTCTCAAGCAGTAAAACAGACCTAAAAGCCCAACGCCAGTTGGACTGAATGACTGTGGAAGGAGTTCTAATTTGTGAAACTTAAAGCTGAGGGAATCTGGTTGTGTCTCAGTCAGGTAGTTCGGAAGAGAAGTCTGTATAACTGCGCTTTGAGTTACACCTGATTGTGTCAGGACTGAAATTGTCCAGCGGTGCAATCAAACGATATTGGTCACCTTTCAGATTGAGTACAATGAGTCCATGAAGGCCTACCATAACTCTCCTGCATACCTTGCCTACATCAATGCAAAAAGTCGTGCTGAGGCTGCATTAGAAGAGGAAAGTCGACAACGGCAGTCACGCATGGAGAAGGGTGAACCTTACATGAGCATACAGCCAGCAGAAGATCCAGACGGTAAGCAGAAAGCAGCCTGTCTGTGTGTGCAGGGAGTCTCAGCACAGGGCCTGTGGCATAAGCACATGCCGGGCAGAGAAAATTACTTCTTTGTGGCCTTCCCAGTGCTGAGCGTGATTTCCTTTTATTTCAGTACCTTCGTTACTAATTCTCATGGTTCCATTTTATTTTGTATAGCTAACAGCTCCCAAAACCTAAGGTGGCAAGCCAGTGATAAATCTTCCAGCCCTTAATTGTGTGTGAAGTGATACGGACAGTTCAAAAGAAATCAGTCTGCTTAGAACTCTGTAATGGCTTTAACAAATGAATTACCAAGTGATGAGCTGCTTCCTTAAATCCAGCTTGAGTGGAATCCTGCTTCATGACCAGAAGCACGTCGCTCTGATAAGCTGAGTTCTGGTATGATTAGGAGCACCTGAACTTCAAAGGTTCAACAAATGTCATTTGAGATTGTTTAGCACAGAGTTACCCTCCCTGTTGACAAGTTGATGAGAAAATTCTGAAAGTTTATTTGACTGCAAGGAAATGCACCCCACCCAGCAGGAAAAATTCAGATTCGTGCAGTTAAGGTCTACTTTTAAATTGGTGACCCAGTACGTACTTGTTGAAACCTGAGGGTGAAAAAATATGCTCAGTTACACCCTGAGATAAAGCCTGTGGCAACAGCACCTTCCCATGTGAGGTAACTGCAGAACTTATGTCAACACGTTCAGTGCTCCGAGCAGCTGACATGATGGGGCTTTCATTTCTGTTCCGCACTACGTGGGCCAGAATTAATGCAGGCAGAGCCAGAATTAATGCAGGCAGAGCCAGCTGTGCCAGCACCAAACTGGATCCACTCACGTTTGGGATGAAAGGCAAACTCATTCCTGTGGCAGGAACATTGCTGCTGTGCTGCCCTGTGTGTCACTTGGATCGTAGGGACTGTAGGAAAATTGTGGAAAGAGGGGAAAGATGTTGTGGTTCTGGAGGCTCAGATGGCAGTTCTGCTGTTGAGAACCTGACTGCTTCGATTCTCATTACAGTGAAAGGCTTGAGCTGCTCTCTGGGCAAATGCAGGAAGTCACAGCACGGCAAGGCTGCTCTCCTGCAGGCCAGGAGCTTTGCGTGCTGTTAGATGTAGGAAGCGTTTTGTAGTTTGAGATGCCATTTTGGTACAACGTTGATGTACACAGGAGGAGGAGTCCCTCTTCTGTTCGTATTTTACGTTTGCTTTTTTCTTTTTCAGTGAACGTTATTCTGGCACCACAGTTAATCAGAAATGCTTCCTTTGTTCAGTGCATTAATAGCTCATCTTAATCTGGAAACTTGGAAAACACACAGTAAATAACGAGGTCAATCCAAAGCTCCTGTGTGTGGGAGATGCATACAGAATAGCAGCTGTAGCTGTGCTAAGGTGAAGGGCATTCTGATCCTCGCACCGTCTTTTTTCCTCAGTAGCTGATGTTCTTTAGTCAAATGTTTTAGGATGAACTTTGTGACACCAGAAAGCAGTGTTAGGCTTTGGTTTGTTTGTAACCAGTGGTGACACCGGTGCAGTCTCATTAGCCCCAGTGCTTGCTTTGCGGAATGAAAGCCGTTGCTCTTCCAACTCCCATTTCAGATTACGACGATGGGTTTTCGATGAAGCACACAGCTACGGCTCGTTTCCAAAGAAACCATCGCCTCATCAGCGAGATCCTGAGCGAAAGCGTGGTTCCTGACGTCCGCTCTGTTGTCACTACAGCCAGAATGCAAGTCCTTAAACGCCAGGTTCAGTCTTTAATGGTTCACCAGGTAAAGATAAATGATGGAAGGGCAGCACGCCAAGTCGCGCATCCTTTGATCATCCCCACGCTGTTCTTGTTGGGTGTCTGTGCTCTGTATGCTCCAGTTGCTGATGGCTGCTTTTCTCGGGAGTGCCGACATGGGAGATTTCACCTCCCGTGGCCTTTTTTACTGAGCGTTACATTAAGCTGTACGTTGTTCTTCAGGACACCTTGAGTAGCAAACCGTAGCTCCGCCTTGTTACACACAGCCTTTCTTTGTAGAGGGTAAATGCGCAGTTTGGTAGATTCAGTTGCTTATGACTGCAGTCTCATTGTAGCGGTTCTTTACTGCATAGACCCCATTTATTGCTCAGCCTTTTTCCTTCTTGGTGTATGTTGATCCAATACCCAAGGAAAACGTTTTGGTGTAAGGGTGTTAAAACGTGGCTGCGTTTAAATGTTGGTCTGAATATTGTTGTCCATTTCTTCAGAAGTGAAGCATCTTCATTTATTACATTTCCAGCGTAAACTGGAAGCTGAGCTGCTGCAAATCGAAGAGCGTCACCAGGAGAAGAAGAGGAAGTTCTTGGAAAGCACAGAATCCTTTAACAATGAGCTCAAAAGGGTACAAGTCTCCTTCACTTACTTTGGGCAATCTATAGTTACCTGCTCATACCGATACTCTGCCCACTTCCATTTAGTTCAGTATTGAGTTGTTTGTAATTAGACGACTGCAGCGTCCCAGGTCTGGTGAAGTGTGTGGGTGCTGGAAAGCACACAGCGTTTCTGTGATTCCGTGCTCCTTTGGTGACCTGCAGTGGTTACGTTCAGGCACTGCACTCTGTGAGCACCTCCGGGCTCCTGGAGTTCAGCAGGGGGCAGCTCAAGGAAAGAGGCCCAGAGCTGCCGTGGAGATGTATGGCCGTGTCCCAGGCTGCATCCAAAGCCAAGGTTTAGGTCACTTATCTAGGGTTTTTTGTATGTACTTATTGCTTCTTCTGTAGTTTCTGAAGCTTTTAACGTAAACGTATTCAAATCACAATAGTTATTGTGCACATATTGCTGCACGTAGAGATATTGAGCTAATAATTGAGTTTTCTTGATGCTTTGTCTTTCACAATGTAACTGGGGTAATAAAAGAGCTTTTTTTTAATTGCTAGCTATGCAGTTTGAAGGTGGAAGTGGATATGGAAAAAATTGCAGCTGAAATTGCTCAAGCTGAGGAACAGGCGCGCAAGAGGCAGGAGGAAAGGGAAAAGGAAGCAGCTGAGCAAGCTGAGCGCAGTCAGAACAACACAGCAGCTGAGGAAGAGCAGGCAGCTAACAAAATGGAGGAGAAGAAAGAAGAGGAGAGCGCTCCGATGGAGACAGGTAACCACATTTCACACCACCTTCAGAATCCCCACAGGACCGGTGTTAAAATACCTCCATAGAGCCTCTGCTTGGCCAGGGTGAGTGCCCCAGCTCTGTGCTGTTATGAGGAGCGGCTTCTTCAGAAGAATGTTCAGAATAGTGATCTTGGTGGACACAGGTGTTTGTTTTCCTCATTAAGTTGTTCCTTTTTGAAAGGGTAGAGAATATCACAAAACCAGTATGCAATACTTTGTGTAAATGTACCCAAGGGGGAAAAAAACCAAACTTTTCTGAATGCTTTCATCTTTTAGACATGGGTTAGGTGCGAGCGACTGAGCGCGTTTCCTTGACCCGCTGCCACCATCTGGCAAGGGTGCTGGAACTGCAGCTCTTCCCGTGCTGCTCTTCGAAGTGACCGCAGTCAGTTTGGAAGAGCTGTGCTGTGTCAGGCGGTGTTGTGTTCCGTGCAGAGACTCTGGTGACACTGACAGTGGATCGGTGGCCAATGTCTCAGTGAGTCGTTGCTGTAACAGCATAAGGGAGAGTGGGCTGATTGTTTGGATTCTGGTGCACCTGGTTTAACGAGGGACATTGCTTTCCTGTGCCCCACTCCTGAGCTCAGGCAGCTGCAGGAGGCCTTCAGGGGTGCCGCGTGTCAGGACCACATACGTTCTGAGCACTGAGTGGGCTTTGAGAGCTGTGCCTCTTTCTGTACATACCAAGTAGCAAATAATTGCTATGAAATGCTCTCATTTATTACAAGTTCTATTCCTAAATTCTAACTGCACCATCTAAATAACCAGTATATAAATGATACTGAGAAGTATTTTATTACAGAAGAGCCTCACCCAGAGGAGAGCACAGAAAACCAGCAGAACGGTGAAGAAGGAACATCTACCCCTGATGATAAGGAGAGTGGGCAAGAGGGGGCTGACAGCACCGCAGAGGAAGGAACCAGTGACAGCAACACTGGTTCAGAGAGCAACAGTGCAACAGTGGAAGAGCCTCCTGCAGACCCCAACACTGAGGAGAGTGAGAAGAAAGAATAAACAGTGACTTGTTTCATGTGTGTCCTCTTAATGCAGTACTGGTTTGATTTCAAAACGTGCTAAGCAGCTTTTGTATCTTTCTTGCCTGCACCGCGCGTCTCCCAAAGATGCTGGGTTTTGGTAACGCCTGTTATCAGCGTAGCCACTGAAAGGGCATTTCAGGGGCAAAGGAGACCTTAAAACAGAAAACATCTCACACGTGTAAACGTGGTGGTATGACTTGTACAGAGATTATTGTTTGGAATTTCTTCCCCAGAACGATAGTACTAGTTTTGTTCTTAATGACCAAATCAGGATTTCTCCCCTTTTTCTGATTAAACTGTCACAGTGAACAGCAGTCTTCCTTCAGAGCCCTTCTTGTTTTCCTGTGGCTGAAGGAGGTGGAGATGTGCATCACCTCCGCGTTCCTCCTGATGTGTGCAGGGCTGCCTCGGCCCCCGCATCTGCTCGGTGTAAGGGAACGGCGGAGGTTGGAGCTGACAAACCCAACCCAGAGCAGCCCAGGATGCGTTCCTGCTGCTGTCCCAGTTCTTGGCAGCAAGGATTTCTACTGCAGCTGCCTGGTTTTAAAGAGTGCTTCCAGCATTCACGAGTCAGGCTCCTAAACAAGGCTGCAAGACTTGGACTTCAGTTTTGTGTAATTTCTGTCGCCCTTCAGCAGAGCAGGGAACTTGCTGTGTTCTGCACGCAGCAGATCCAGAGGTGCATTCCCAATGACTGAGTGCCGTTATCCTGAAGTAAGCGATGTATCCTGAGGATTTTTTCTGTGATAAGGGATTACTTACAGCAGCCTTTGCTTTTCTTCACTGTATAACTCTCTATTTGCTACTTAATATCCTCATAGGACCTCAGCCAAAGGTCTGGCAAAGTACACAGCAGGAGAGCGCTTCATTGCATTACTGTGACCGGGAGCAGGGCGCGGCGACGAGCAGCGGCGCTCCAGAAAGCCCTATGAAAGCTACTGAACGCCCCATTTTGCCCTGCGTCAGCAGGAGGCCTCAGCAGAGAACGGCGCCGGATACGAACCGATTGTTTCCAGCTACAAGAGAGCACGCGGTGCTGGCGCTTCGGGGCGTGGAGTGTTTGACGGAGCCGTGGCTCGGCGAGATGGTCGTGGGCTTCGAATCCTTGGTTTTTTCCTAATGGTCTGAAAAGAATAAAATCCAACGTTCTGGTTTTTTTAACCCAAGGGCAGCCTGGCTCTTGTCTGAAGGCGCTGCTGTGCTTCTTGCAGGGCTCCTGTCTGACTTCAGCCCAGGGGAAAACAAAACCACGGAATCCACTCCTGAAACGTGTTCAGTGCTGAACGCTGTGCTGTAGCAGCACCTTGATACCAAAAAGGCGGAGCTGCTCCAGGCTGCTGTTCTGATGCTGAGAGCTCTCGGCTCTCAGAGCCGCTGAATGGGGGAATCTGGGGAGGAAATAAGACCTGCAGTAATGAACTTGTGAGCTTTTTGCCTGCAGGCTTTTAACCGCCTCCTTCCCGATGATCAGCAGTCACGTTTGTACCACTCCAAAGGAAGCGGAGCTTCCACCCCGCAGGGCTGTGAGGTTTATGCTTGTACAAAGCATGTGAGACGGAGAGCACGATGTAATTCCACTCCTAATCCAATACCTGAATCCAGTTCTTACTGCTCGTTAACTGCTGCGTTCCTTCTGGCCGCACGCGGTTCCACGAGCCCGTGAGGACATTCCTGCTGGGCGGTGCTGCAGCAGCAGTGTGCATACGTGTGTAAAGCGTGTGTAAAGCAGGCCCTCGTGGGACGCTGCCTGCTGGCTCACGGCTGTGCTCACGCTCCGCAGACGTCGAGCTGCAGTTCTTTGTGAAACCTGCTACAAACTACAATAGGTTTAAGCTCAGAATTCCAGTCTCAAAACAGACGAGTTGTTGTCACTGCAATTAATGTGACCACGAAGGGGTTCGGGTGGAGCCAGGAGGGACAGCAGCAGGAGAGCAGAGCGTGGGCAATGAGCTCGTTGTGCTGTTTGAAGACTGTTTGTGTTTTCCATCTCCTACATATTCTCGAGGTACATGTAAATAACAGTAATTATTGGCACAGACAGGGTGTGTTGCAGCTACGGGTGTGTACCTGAGTGAGTAGGTGTCATCTTCAAGGGTAAAATCACCTTTCCAAGCACACGGAGAAACCAGAACGAATGCCCAGCGTGGGGAGTCTGAAGCTCTGAGCAGTGGGCAGGACGTGTCTGCACGAGGTGTGAGCATCGGGGAAGGGAGAGGGACCCCAATGGGGCCCTGATGGAGGTCTGCCCCTGTCCGGCTCACAGGGCAGGAAGGGAAGCAGTGAAAAGCACGGGGAGCCGCAAAGGGAGCGAGGGAATGTGGAGTGCCAAGGAGACGGCGGGAGGCGCGGCACCGACCCGCCAACAAGCCCCGCTCCTTTGCTACGCTCCTACAACAGCCCCTTCTCGCCCCGCGCTCCTTAGGGTGCAGCCGGGCTCAGCGCCCAGCAGCCTGATGCGTGCCCGACACCTCCCGTTAATTGGCTGCCAAGGCTCGGACACACAGCAGCTAATTGGGGCTCCTGATGAAACAACACGCCCACCGGAGCCCGCAGCCAGACACGAAACCCTCCCACGAGGAGCACAGAACAGATAAAGCGCTGTGCTGCTGCTGCTGAGCTCGCGGGCGTTCACCGCCCGCCTTCTCCTTCCTCTGTTTTGTGTGCTTTGTTTGGGAAGTGGGCGCACGCTCACAGAGCCCTGGGGCTCTGCCATGCAGCTGCAGCGCTTCTGCCACGGGCTGGATGCAGAGCAGACTGCGGTGTGCGCTGGGCTGCGGGTGCTCGTGGGTGCGGGTGCTGGGAGCGGGCGGGTGTTGTTCTCCCCCACCCCCAACAGGGGACCCACAAGGAAGCGGGGTGACAAATCCAAAACATGACATCATGGCGAGGGAGTTGTTTTCTGCACTTTGTTTTTCCCTTCAAGATAAAGGGGCCTTTGCTGGGGCTGACTCACGCTCTTTGACCTCTGCCGTAGCTGCTGCTCTGCAGTTTGCTGCTGGGTTTGCTCTGTGAGTAAATCAAGAAGGCAAAAGTTCTCTTCTGTAGTCGGCAGTTCTCAAAAATACGCTTTTATCTCACCGCAAAAAAAAATTAGCAATAATAAATAAAGTAAAAGTTACTTAAGAAGCCTGGGTTAAAAACAACAACAACAACAAAAGCTCTGTTTACTTTTTCCCCTGCATTCACGTAATTAGGAGCCTCTGCCACCCCAAAACCCTCTGACCTACAAAGCTGACCCCAAAGGGCAACTGCTGGAAGGCATTCAGATGTTCAAACCCTTGGGAGCCCTCCGGAGACTTTCTCAAAAGCAGCCCAACGTCGGAGCTGTTCCTACTGGGACCCAAAGAACCGCACCCGAATTACCACTGAGCAAGAGTTCAACTCAATATTATCTCCTGTGCGTCGCAGGGGACGGCCCTGCAAGGCTCGTCTGCTCCCAGCTCAGCTGCAGGGCTCTGCTTGCAGAAAGGATTATCCCTACAGCGGAAAAGAACAGAATGGATTAGCGCTGCTTCAGGGGGATAAAACGTCAGGGCGAAGCAAACGGGCACCGCCGGGCAGGGCGGGCCGCTGCAGCCCGGGGAGATGAGGCGCCCCGCAGAGCATCACAAAGCAGCGGTGCGCGCAGCTCGGAGCGGGGCGTGGGCAGCCAGGCCGAGCCCGGGACAGGCACCGCTCCGCTGCAATGCAGTCCGGGCTTCGCGAACCTCCTCTGGGAGCGACGGCACTTCGCAGAGGGGCTCTGCTGACACGGACAAAGCTGAGCGCGGAGGAAAAGAGCTCCGCGTTCACTGCCGACACAGGCCGGGGCCGCTCCGTGCTGACACCAGGGGTCTCCCTCGGCTTCCCTGCGCGCCGTGCCGCGATGCGCTGCGGCGCTGCGCGGGCGGACAGAGCGGGCACAGAGCGCGGCCGGTCTGCGTCACACCGACGGCAGTGCCTGGATGGAGCTGCAGCAGCCGACCGAGGCTCTGAACGCTCAGAGCCAGCGCTTCTCATCCCTGGGTGTGAAATCTGCCCCCGCACCCCGTGCGGTACCGACGGTGCGGCTCCACGAGGGCTGCAGGGATGGTGTGCGTGCTCTGCGCTGGGAGCCGCAGGAGGGCAGCGGCTGAAGGCACAGACCTTCATCTCACTGTTTTTGTTCTCGGTTCCCTTCTTTGACACATGTGTGTGTGTTTTTCATGGTCTTTGGGTTTCGTGTTTTGTTGGGCTTTTTTTTTGAAGTGGTTTTGCAGTTACTGGGTTGGAATCGTACCGGGTTGTAAACCATCACGTAGCTCCGCTTACAGAAGCCCAGAATTTCTGTGCAGTTTCATTTTGGTCTTTGTAACTCATCTCTACCGAAAAAAAATAACAATAAAAGAATCTGTTCTCATGCAGGCACCAATTCTGCAACGGGGGAAAGGTCAGCTGGGAGCAGTGAGAGCAGAGCAGAGCAGAGCAGAGCAGAACATCAGCAGATGCTTTCTTACCCTGGGGGATGAGGGGTGCCGTGTATGTGATGTGTATCCGGCTGAGCTCCTCTCAGGGAAGCTGCTGGCAGGATTGTTATTCCCTGTTCCATACCCAATCTGCTGCGGGGGATGGGTGTTAAACCCCATGCATGGAAGGCGGTCACGCAGGCTATGGGACGGACGCTCTCTGCATGGGCGGATGGTGGCACTTCACCTCTCTCAGCTCTTCTAAGAGACCCAACTGCAGCTCTTCCTCTCACGCAATGTTCCACTGCCCACCGGTGTTTGATATCCTCCAGGAATGCACCAGCAGTTCCCAGTCTGAGTGGGAACAAAGTTCAGAGAGTGCTCCAAAACATCCCCAGTCATAACCAGCAGTCACGCACCTTCCCCACCGTGGTACCCAGTGTCTATGGGTATCTTCCTGCTGTTTCTTACTCCTTGCCTTTCCCCTCCTATCATTCACACATGACCATCTGTCTCTGTTTCATGTTACTTTGGGCCAGAAGGGATCCGTTTGTTCACCACAGACCCCTGCATCTGGAAATGAACTCAGTGCTGTGGGCCAAAAGGAGTGGATCTGCAGGCAGCACCCGGCACCGAGCCGGAGGGGGTCAGATGCCAACCAGATCTCTCCCCTTTTGTTTGCATCTCCGGGCGCTTTTGCTCTCAGCTCAATTCCTGGACTGCAGGGTGAGGAAGCTGCCTGTGTGCAGAGCAGATGCTGAACTGGTCAACAGTTTTTTGTTCTGTGGAAAGAAAGACCATCATGCTCTGACGCAGGCACGAGGAAGGTGAATTCCCAGTGTCACCATGCATGTTCCTTCCCTCCTGTGGCTGACCAGCAGGCAGCATGGGCAGCTGCGTGCCCCCAATGCAAGCCTGCCTGCTGCGCAGATTGCTTCCTCTTCTGGGTGGATAAGAATCTTATAATAACCTCACAGTGAGATGATAATCACAAGATTAGTTTTTATCTGTTTTCTCAGGGCATCCCCTAAAACCACTCTCAGAACTCCTCTCGGTGTGGAGCCCCAGCTTGGTACAGCTCTTAATGTCAGGAATTTACTTAAAATTTCACTTCTCCTATTTTGTTTGCTTGAAGAAAACCCTAAAAGTCCTCTCCAGAGTAAACTTACTGACTGCACCGCAGGAACCTTCCCCACACATCTCCCAGTCCAGGAACTCAAGATGCGAGGGGGTGTCTGGGCATGAGGCAGGACGGGAGGCAGGAGATCCCAAGCACCACGGGTCTGCTGTGCCAGGCAGTGCAAGCAGCAAATGTCAAGGTCCCATCCCAACGTAAGAGGAGGGACATCAAGGAGAAATGGGCACAGGAGTTACAGTCACCCTTAACTCACCATTGCTTCTGTCTGGGTGACTCCAGCGCCCTGCAGCAGTGGAGACAAACTCTTCCATGCTGCACCTCGGCAGAAGAGCAGAACGCCAACACAGCAAAGGGATGCTCTGATGCTCTGCCCAGAGCGCTGCGCTGCTGTCCCTGTGGCAACGTGTGGGGAAGAGAGAGATGTCAGCAGCTTGCAAAGGACCTGTAACACCCGAGTCCAACTTGTAATGCTTTATTTGACTCGTAGGCACAGGCAGCACCTTCCAGCGCTCGGCCTGGAGCTCACCAGGGTAACGTCAGTCTGTTTACCTGAAACTGCCAGCGGCTCCAGCCAGGTTTGTGTGGGGGATTCTCCGTGCAGCGGAGATTTGTCACCTGTTGTGAAATAGCGATGTCACAAGGTCAGCTTTCACTGCAGCTCACGTAAAGGAACTCCTCTGCCTCCTGAAGCCATACTGATGAACACCCCCCGTGCGGCTCTGAGTGTGACTTGTGACTTTTATCACCAATTTCTGCCTTTCTTGCAGTGCGGCTGACACCAATCTAGGCTCTAAGACCAAAACACCGCTTATATGTTTTTAATAGTTATTGAATGTTGGAGTAACAAATGCATTGCGGCGAGCAAACAGCGCTGTGTGACTGTCCGGCCCTGAGGGTCACTGCGCTGTTCAAGCAGGATCACACTCCTGTAAGGGCAGCTCGTGGGACGCATGTGTTAAAGGGAGAACGTCAAAGAGAGTCACAGAGGCACGAAATAGACTGCAAATACGCACAGCCAAATTAAGCAAAGCCTTTATAAATGATTTGAGAACTCCCCGGGCCCCAGGCATGACCGTACAAGAAGATTCAGAGTCATAAGACAAAGCAGATTGTTTTCTTCGCAGAACTGGAAACGTTTAAAATAAACACTTTGCTCGAGTTGGTTCTGACAGCACAGCTGGGGGGTGCTGGGGCTGTGCACGTCGTGCTTGGGAGCAGGCACAGGGAAACGACCTGCGAGCCGCCCAGCGTTTCTTGCTGTCTCCATCAGCTGCCGTGGATCTGGAGAGGCACCCACAGGCACCCCGCAGCCCGCTCCCCTCCGAGCCGTGAGGGCAGTAAATGCAGCTGGCAGCGCCCGTCCTCATGCAGGCAGTGCTCTGCAGGCAGCACAGAGCAGCACGAAGGCCCCACGCCCACCATTTCTGAGTATTCTGCCTGTGCTGGAGGGAAGCCTTTCATCTCTTGTCCTTATTGGCGGAAGTGGTTAGAAGATACAGCTCTCAAAGGCAGCGTACCTGCCAGGATAGCTGATGAACAAAAGGAAAATAGAGCAATAAATAGTCACGGGGATGTGAACAGCGCCTGCCTACAGATAAGACAAAAGAGAGTGTGCTGAAAAGCCGGGGATCATAGAATCATAGAATGCCTTGGGCTGGAAGGGACCTCAAGGATCAGCAAGGTCCAACCCCCAGCTGCAGGCAGGGATGCATGCTCAGGGCAAGGAAACTGTAGGCAGCCTCCTGCGAAGCCCAATAAAGGGGCGACAGCTGTCAGGGGCCTGAGCTGCTGTGAGCCTGAGTGGGTCCAGCACCCCACACAGTGTGCAGGAGAGGGAAGGACCCCAGGATGAGGGAAGGACCACAGTGGGATCGGCTCCTAGGAGGGAAATGCTGAGGGGGGTCTGCAGGGAGAGCCGGGCAGGCACAGTGCCTGGGGAGGGGCAGCAACTGAAGACTGGGAGAGCCCCACATGATCTGTGACTTCTGATGTATTTCACCGGGGCTTAAGAGCTGGGAAGTGAGGTTCTGCTTCAAGCTGACGCAGTTCGTGTCAAAGGCATGGCAGCAAGTGCTCGGCAGCTTTAGGGTTACTCTTAAGTAAAACCTACTCAGATTTCAGTGAGGTCCTGTTTTAGCTGTGGTTAACCATTCCATCACCTTCATTCTAATAAGCATACACCCCCCCCGTATTTATTTAGAACACCATCTTCAGGTCTTTCTGTGCTAAACTACACCAGAGGGAACCATATCAGCCCTCCCCAGCACCCCAAACTTCCAGCGGCTGTGGGGTTTTAGTGCTGTGGAGAAGAGTTGTTCTCTGCTGGATGTGTGCAGAGAGCTGCATTCTGCTGCGGGAAGCTACACGAGTGTTGGTGTCACCAACCAGCTGCACTAATGCAATTCACCTGCTCCTTGCAATGCACACCCCGTGTAACACCCACGCTGGTTGGCAGGACACTGCTCGGATCACCCTGCATAAGACAGGCACTGCTGAGAGCCAGACACCAGCTGTCCAGCGTGGCTTCTTATACGGGCCGCTGGATACAGTTTGATGCAGAGCACGTGTTATCTGTAGATCAGCCGAAGTACAATGTAGGTAGGACAGGGTTTCCTTTTCCTATTTCTCTGGTTATGTTTCTACCTGTCAGAAGAACAGTTCCAAGAAGCGACATCCAGCTCAGACAGCCACAAACCCGCAGCCACTGAGTGACCCTGAGCCACTGCCCTCGGGAATGGGACGGGCCAAGGTGAATCCCTGCAGTGTGAGCTCCTCCCGGCTCTGCTGAGCTCAGACCCCTGCAGCAACGCGATGCTGGGGAAGGCGCAGGACTGCAGATGTGTTAAACCTCTTAGAGGAAGGCAGCATGCGCTGAGCCTCAGCAGATGGTACAGCAAAACCACCAGAAAGCAGAAAGAGATGGGGAAGCCCACTTGCTTGGGAGCCGCTGCTGATGCGGACAGGCAGAAGGGCTGCCAGCCGGGACGGCTGCTACGAGGTGGGTGGGCACCTTTCCTAGAAAGGGCTTAGTGGAGATGGGAAACTTCCCTGTTTCCTGCAGCACCGGGTTCTGAGCGACGAAGCCGGCTCTGCTGCGGAAACTCTCCTCCTGCCCCTCTGCCACAGCCAAATCCTCACGCTCCAAGAGCAAACGCAGGGTCAGCTTTGCACCGTGAGCTCTCAGTACGGAGTGTGTGGCCGCATGCAGCCCTCGGAGCACGCGCTGAGGAAGCACCTGAGCATGAGTGTGTGCAGGGAGCGTGGGGAGCAGCACAGCGGTCTGCCGCTGCTGAGAGCACGAGGGGGAGGAGGGTCTGACTGTCAGGGCACGTCACCGGGTTCTTGGTGAGGTGCAGGAAGTATAAAAGGCCGTCTCCCAAAGAGGGGCTCAGGCAGGAGCTGGCGCACCCCCAGCTGCGCTGTGCAGACGATGCTCTCACCAGCACTGTGACTTTGGCTGTTAGAAACAAGACCATGGACGGCGGTGAGTACCAGCTCTGCATTCATCTTTGGCTTTATTAATAGGGACAATGCCCAAATCCACGCCCTATGGCACAGGGATGAAGCATTTTAAGATCATTTAATATGAAAGGGTTTAATTTTCCTTGTGTGCGCTATGAACAAAAAGCCTCGGCCAAAGGTGTCTTCTCCAGAAGCTCACAAATCTCAAGTCAATTTGCTTCCAAAGCGTAAGAAAAAGGCAGCCTGGGGGGAATTTCAAGGAGGCTCTGCTGTCCAAAAGCGAGCGAGGTCTTCCCATGTCATGCCTACCTTTTCCTCCTGTTTCTTTGAAAGACCTTCCATCTCCTTGGTAATATTTCACTTCCATGGATAAATCAAGGGATGGGAGTTTCCTCTTGGCTAAACCTCCCCACTTACTGAACTTTGTGTGGCTGAATATCTTCACTGCAGCCACCAAATCTCGAACCGGTGCAAAAACTGGGCTTTGCATTTGCCTGCAGCTGGAGCAGCCCGAGCTGGGGCACAGCGTGGGTCCGTCCTGCAGCAGAGCACCCCGCCGTGGGGCTGAGGTGCTGCTCTTTGGCACCTGATGTCCCCGTTAGCACAGCAGGCACGAGGCTCGTGTCTGCTCCTTGCACGTCTCACACTTTGTCAGCTCACACCCAGCGCCCCGCAGGCCCGGCTGGAGGACGTGCAGCTCTGCTGCTGAGCAGCCACCAGCTGAGCCAATCACGTCTCCCGTACGAGCCTCTGAAATTCACTTATCTCTGTTAATTCTGCTTCTCGAATCACAGTTTCTTAAGAGGAGTGGAGACAAATCATCAGCGTGTCTGACAGAGATCTGTGAGCGCGTGAAAAAAACCCACCCTCACTTCAGCCCATCTTTCCGCTGTCTGCAGTGAGAAATAGGGGGGAAAGAAGGGGGAAACTGGCACTGAGCTGTTAACTGCCAGAAGTCATTACATTATTTGAGTATGATTAATCCTTCTCAGAAATATCCGGTTCTTTCCCCAAAAGCCAACGATAGTGATGGTGAAGAGGCACCAGAAACGAATACGGGTAGGGACCTCAACAGCACATCACTCACTGCCTACACGTGTGCTAAGGTGCTTGAGGCTGAAACCTGCACTTGGCGGTCCCGGCCAACAGGAACAAAAAATCCTTTGCCTGTGAGGGTTTAACCGCCATTCCCGGGGCCTGCAGCACAGCAATGCGCTCCCGAGGGCCGCAGCAGCGTGGTGTGGTGCTGCTGAGGGAGGTGGGGGCTCGCTGGGGGCTCTGCAGCACGTCCTGACTCGGTGCTCCGCTGTTTGCTGTCTCGTATAAGGGAGGTTGCTGCTCCAACTGTTACGGGGACTTTTGAAGGGGTTTTTTTTCTTCATATTTTGAGGAACGAAACTTTACAAAAACACCCACAGCCGAGAACTGCCAGAGGCCAGAAAACGTAAAGCTACCTAAAACTGCCTATTAAACTCCAAAGCGGGCCTCATTTCCTCCCTGCAGCCCATTCACTTCTGCTCCCCTCTCCCTCCCGCCCTGCCCCGGGCTCCCGCAAGCACAGCACCAAGTGAGTGCCATCCTTAATGTGAAAGTGGTGACTCAAGGAGCTGCTCAGGGACACCACGAAGCTGCACGGCCCCGCTTTGCCTTTGCAGATGCGTAAGCTGGGGCCAGGGGATGGAAAGTGCGAGCTTTTTTCATACTGAAATCGTCTGACATTTAAGATACGTGAAACAGCAGCTGAGGCAAAAAAAAAGTGAAGCTCTTCAAAGGAATGATACCCGCTGCTCGCGCGCACCGTTAGTTGAGTCACTTCGTTATCAGCCCTGTTTCGTTTGGCACTTCAAAGGGTGGTGCTTCGAAAAAAAAGGCAGCTCGCTGCTGCTGTGCTGCCGTGCCTTTTCGGGTGGTTGAGGGGCCGGGCAGGTCCTGCGGAGGGGACACGCAGGGGAAGGCGGTGCTGCTGGACAAGCTGGCAGCGCTGCCGCACCAGCGTGGCCCCAGGAGGCACTGCGGCTGCGCTCCCTGCCTGGGACGGGACGGGTCTGATTCGGGCCGGTGTCCTCGCCACGGGGACCGGCGGCTCCTCTCTGCCTGCCTTTCACACAGCCCCCAGGAGTTAATGTTCTCTGAGCAATATCACCACCAGCAGGCATAAGGCCAATCCCAGTCCCCGGGAAGCCAGGCCGGTAGCTCGGTGGAGAGCATCACCTGGCACCAACCGTTATTTTGCCGGGCAGTGACTCTGCCTGCGGCCCAGGCACCTGAGCCTTATTGAACACAGGCAGAGGGTTTCAGCAGTTCGGGCTTCCAGTGCATTCTCCCGGTCCGGTGCAGCACCAGGACAGGAACCGGCAGAGCAGGGATGGGTGTGAAGGAGCTCTGAAGCAGCGCACGGCAACCCAGAGCAGAGCTGTGTGCGCGGCTGCTGAGCGCCGAGGGGCAAAGGGTTCAGCCAAAGTTCTGAACAAGCGCTCATCCGTGAGGACAACAGCATGCTATGAGAGGAAACGGGCAGCCACAGCCAGAGGCATCTCCTGCCCCAGGGTGAGCCCTGCTCGGCAGCCCCAGAGCAGGTGACCACAGGGAGGCAGGGGCTGCAGCACGGGCGGCTGCTCTGTGCCACACAGACAGAGTGGCAGAACACTCCGAGCTGGAGGAGAGCCTCAGGGATCACAGAGTTCAACGCCACGCAGGGCTACCCGAAACTCAAACCGTGTGTCTGAGCTCCCTGAGCTCTGGCAGGCCTGGGAAGCATAAGCACCATGCCCGCAGCAGCAGATGCCAGCTGTCCCTCAGGGAAGGACGCTGCTCCTCCCGGCGCAGGGAGGCCACAGGCTGTCTCGCGGCTGCCGGATCGCCTTCTAGCTTCAGCAATTTTCAGTCACAACTGCCTGAGGTAGATGTTGGCATGTGCTTTAAATAGACAGAAGAGAAAGCTTTCACTGGCCTCTATGTCTCTACTAACCACAGCAGGAAGAGCTGTTTGTCTGAGATTGCTCTCACCATTATCACATCTGGCCCCGAATTTAATTTTCCTCCCAGCTGACAGCGTGCTGCATCTCCACATCCCAAGGCAGCAGGAGCCAGCTCTGACATGTAGACAAGCAATAAATTTCAGCCAGCTTCAGCTCCACACATCCTGCAGGGAGCAGAGCCTTCCTGATGCGCAGTCCGGTCACCACGCTGCCAGGGAACAGCTGCGCCAAACTGACTGCACTCACAGCCGTGTTTGTGCACACACTGAGCGTGCTGCACCCTCGGCTCGGAGCACGGGAGAAGGGCTGCTGGCTGCGCCCTGCAAGAGCATGAAGCTGTCAGCTTGGGGGGAGACAGGAGGAAAGAAAGGAGTCTGCAGTTAAAATGGTTACGCTCTGCTAAATGTCTTCAGCTTCAGAGGCCAGGCTTCCGAGATTCAATCAGTGCTCTGACAGTGGCTTGTTACACGACCCTGGGTTATCCTGTGAGCATCTTCATCGCCTTTTTTGTCTGTGCAGCTGCAGGGAGCTTTGCAGGGTTCAGAATGCCACAGACAAGTATGCTACCACTGCTCTGCAAGCAGCACATGGGAATCCCGACCTGACTACTAACACGGTGTCTTCTTCTTCCCTAGGTAAACAGCTGAAGGTCACCCTTGTTTTCAGCCTCCCTCTAATATTTCAGGTAAGATGTTGAAAAGAACGTTGTTGAAATGCAGCTGCATTTGTGTTGTGGGTAAAGAGACATCTCAGAAACTTTGACAGGCAAAGCAGCCACCCACAGCCCTGGAGAGATCCGTGGGGCACGCGGCCGCTCACACTCATAACTCAGCACCCACAGAGGTGGGCGGTGAGAGCAGTGCTAAAACCAGAGGGAAAACAAACAAAAGGAATGACAACAACGAACGAACAGAAACAACAGCATAAACAGACCGTAAGGGAGACCCGACTGCTCGAACCGAGTCCCGTTCTCACAACAGCGTGTGCGTTTTCAGTAAAGAACCAAGCGCCATATCAGAGTGCTTGTGACAGACCAGCTCACGCCTCCTCAGGAGTACGTGTTCCCAGCTCCTGGGCCCAGCACTGGGCTTTGACCGCTGTCAGTACTGAAGAGCTGAGGTGCCCCAGCACAGCACCCACCCTCCTCCTCCTCCTCTTGCTCAGAGCCCATGCAAAGCAGGAAGGAGGAGCTGAATGCTGTGACCTGCTCCTGAACTGCAGGCCTGGCCCCCAGAGCTCGCAATCCTGCAACCACAGCAGCAGCCTCAACCGCGCCATGGTCCCCGGCTCAGGCTCCCCAAGGCTCAGCGAGGCCTGCAGTCTGCTTTCCCCTTTCACTTCTGGCGGCATGCCTCCAGATTGCACGCAGGATGTGGTGAACGCCAGGCCTGCCTGAGACGGAGCGTGCTGAGAGATTCGGTGATAAGGGGCAGAGGTATCCAAGGGAAACCTTTCATCTCCGAGCAATGGGGAGAAGGTTCTGGAGACCAATGGCTCACGGAAAGCAGGGCAGAGACACCACAGGCTCACTCTGCCCTGCTGAGCGTGGCAGGGTAGGAAGATGAAACAAGAATAATCAGAGCTGAAATCAGGGGCAGGGGCCTGTGAATGAGATGCCAGCAACCCGGCCATGTCAGCGCGGTAACGATTTCCTGCTTTGCTCGCGGTGTTTCCTCACAATTTCATTGACAGCTCTATTCACGTAGCAGAAACAGCAGCTGAGTGAGGCAGGGAGGCTCTGGCTTTGCCTTCCAGCAGAGCCCTCTGTTCGCAGCCCCGCTCCCTGCAGGCTCAGCCCGGGTGGGACTGAGGGAGGAGGAGGCCCAGGGAGCCATGAGAACCCCGGTGCTCACAGTGCCAGGGTGCCGATGGCCATGAGCAGCAGCTGCACCACTCCTGGCACTGCCACAAAAAGTGCAGGTGAGCAACAGGACAGGGAAGGGAGGTGAATCTCAGACGGGGAAGGGAGGTGAAACTGAAGCTAGAAAATGCCTACCAAGTAGGCTCAGTCAAGAGGAGGTTTTGCCGAGAGAAGGAAAACACCAAAGGCTGTGTTATTTTTCCTATTTTATCTAACAGCTGGCGGTGTACACAGCACTGTGTTTGGGTCCTGACACGCTAACTCTTCTTGCTGAATTCCCATGATGAGCCCCCAAGAAACCCAGACCCCACATACTTACCCACATTCTCAGCCGTGAGACCTTGTCAACTCTGCTTATGATGGGAACTCCCTGGGACATCCCTGGCCATGGCTGGGTGCTGCTGACATCAGTCCCCCACCAGAAACCACACACTGAGGGATGGAAGCTGTGCATCCCCAGTACTTGTCTCAATGGGCTTCTTTCCTTCCCTGTTCTAGTTCTGTGCCGGGAACAACGTCACTGACGACTATGACGCCAACACCACCATTGACTATAACATGTTTGAGATCCTGTGTGAGAAGAAGGAAGTCCGTGATTTCCGTGCTGCCTTCCTCCCAGCCATGTACTCCCTCATCTGCTTCACGGGGCTGCTGGGAAATGGGCTGGTGATGCTCACCTACATCTACTTCAAGCGGCTAAAGACCATGACAGACATCTACCTGCTGAACCTGGCCCTGGCAGACATCCTGTTCCTGCTGACCCTCCCATTTTGGGCCACAAGCGCAGCCACGTTCTGGTGTTTTGGAGAATTTGCCTGCAAAGCAGTCTACTGCATCTGCAAAATGAGCTTCTTCAGCGGGATGCTGCTCCTGCTGTCCATCAGCATCGACAGGTACTTTGCCATTGTCCAGGCTGCCTCGGCCCACCGCTTCCGTCCCCGAATGATATTCATTAGCAAAGTCACGTGCGTCCTCATTTGGCTCCTGGCCTTCGTTCTCTCAATCCCCGAGCTGGTTCACAGTGGTGTAAATAACTACGACAGCCACCCCCGGTGCTCCATCATTGCTAATGACTTGCAGACTTTCAACACTGGCATCAAAGTGTCCCAGATGGTTTTTGGCTTCTTAATTCCCCTGGTGGTCATGTCCATCTGCTACCTCATCATTATCAAAACATTACTCCAGGCCCGAAACTTTGAGAAGAATAAAGCTATCAAGGTGATCATTGCAGTGGTCATCGTCTTCGTCGTCTTCCAGCTGCCCTACAACGGTGTCATGCTGGCCAAGACCATCTCAGTCTTCAACAACACCAGCTCATGTGAGGAGAGCAAGAAGCTCGACATGGCAGATGATGTGACCTACACTCTAGCCTGCTTCCGATGCTGCCTCAATCCCTTCCTCTATGCCTTCATAGGCGTCAAATTCCGCAATGACCTCTTCAAGCTCTTGAAGGAGCTGGGCTGCCTGAGCCAGGAGCGCCTCTGGCAGCTGTCCTCCTGCCGTGAGAGCAAGAGGTTCTCCTTTGCCATGGAGACAGAGACAACTACCACCTTCTCCCCATGAGGAGAGGTCCAGGGAGGCTGAAGGCCGGTGTCGTTTTGTGCACTGCTTCTATTCTGAATTACTGATAGAGAAAGACTTGCCATTGCTTTAGGAAGGGCAGCTGTGAGAGGAAGAGCAAAGAACCTTTCCATATCTCAGTCAGTGAGCATTGCTATCCAGTGTTCTCATGGATGGAGAGACTTCAATAAATCCTACGACTAACAGTGAAGTAAGGGAGAGGGACGCCAGTGAGTTCAGAATTCATCATGCCATTTCACTCTCACTTCCTAGCTGAAATCAGAAATGCTCCAAGTGGTACATTCTCATTAAAAGCAACAAATAGCAAGAGAAGCAGACACATGTGCTACAGAATTACTTGCTTAGAGCTGGATTTCCAAGAGCACTGCCCTTGCTTTGCATGCTGCACTTAACAAGGCTACCTATTGCTCTTCCACACATACAAAAATGATGCGCACTGCACCGATCCAGCATTCAAGACCGAACAGCACCAGCAGCCTCAGGCTCCCAATGCAACACAACATACAGTGTGAGCTGTGAGGTATCCCAGCATGCGCCTCCCAGCTCTGCCTTCCTCCAGAAACAGCCAAAAAGTTGCATAACCAATACTAAATTCATACACACAATATGCATGATTTCAATAACTGCATATGACTGTGGCATCTCAGGTTTGTCCACTTCACTTCTGCCTGCAGCAACATCTGGTATTTCACCTCCTAAGGAACACTGCTTATTGCCTCCCGGTGTTTACCTGCATTCTTTGGGAATGCTGCTTCACTTTGGCAATACAGCCTTCTTCAGCTTCTGTAAAGGCACCTTCCTGCACGAGGGCGGAAGCAGAGCTTGCTGGTTTCTGCATGAAGACGAGTTATTTACAAGTACAAAAGCTCTGAGGCCTCCCAGTCACCAGCCACACAAACTTGACCCAAGAAACAGACACTTCAGTGACAGGTACTTAAACACATTTTCAGCCTGTCCTCACACCAGCCTTACTCCCGACACGCTGGGGGAGCCTTTAAGTAACGTGCCTGATGTGAAACCACGTGCTTTGGCAGACTACTGCCAGAATGCTCAGCATTCAAGCCCAGGGCAAGTTTGAATACATTTCTTAGTGCAAGACTTAAGCTAGGATAAAGCTGTGCCTGTGGTCTGACGGCTGCAATGTGTCGGAATCCAAAGCTTGCTCCTCTCCAGCCTTACCAGCTGTGCGGACACAGCCTGCTGATTGTCACGTACATGTGGGGGCTTTCTGTGCTGTTGCTTGCTGACCTCAAGAGATAACATCACAAGTGTGGGCTTTCTTCTCCCTTACCAACCACTGCGTCTTTCTAGAAGAACTTCAGCAGCTGTCTTTTTTGTAAGCCAGATACTCGTCTCACTTATAAGCTACTGAAAATGTGTTTAGCATTCATACTGTCACTTCTAATCACGATGCCATTCACTGCAGCTTGATGTAAAGGCAAAGGACAGCCACGTGTTGAAGATTACTGCCAGGGTCGCATACTTGAAAGGAACATGGCAGCTGAACAACAGATGATTGCCATGTCAAACAAGGCCTTGAAAAGAAGCCTTGACAGTGATGCCAGTCAGCGCATTTACCAGCAGGACGAAGATTCCTACCAAGAGATGAGCACCCTGGGAACTGCTGTTATGGGGCATCTGAACGGCCGCTGGGGAGGAGCTGCTGCAGCTGTCTGTGCATCTGCTACTGATTTCCAAGCGCTGATCCCACAGCACACAGCTCTCCCCAGAACCAGACAGCCGTGGCAGAAGGCCTTGGCCGTGAACTGCTGGGCAGGGACCTAACGCAGTGGGTGCACCCAACCCCACCTTCCACAGCAGCAGTTGAACAGTTCTGACTTGTGGAACCTGTGAGGCACATTGCTGCGGACATACAGAGCCCTGCAGAGCAAACACACACCTACAGACACTGCTTTCAGTACCACTCACAGAAACATTCGGAGTCGCACAGGGAACTCTCTGGATCTCTGGTCAAAAACTCTTGTTTTAGAGACACGACACCATCAGCCTTCAGACACAGAACCCAGCAGCTTTGGAGACGATGCTGCCAGGTACACGGCTGGCTGCCAATCACCATCTTAGAAATCCTTCTTCCTAAACCACCTGGCTGGGGTGGGGGATTTGGCCATGGGCTGGATTCAGGAAGAAAGCGCTCTGTGCTCTGAACAACCTGTCTGCGTTGAATGACAATCCCACCCTCTTGTTCCAAGCATTTTCTTTTATAATGCCCATTTCACATGTACAGGAAGTGCTGCTTCTCAATCATATTAAGGGGGGGGGGGGGGGGGGGGGTTAAGACTGGCTCACCAAATAGCCATTTGCTCTTGTTTTCCTCCTACGTTTCTTACTCGGGCAAAGAAAAGTTGACCAGAGTAAGGAACACCTACCATACAGCTCCTCTTCGTTTTCTTCACCAGTCACAATGTACTCTTAATGTAGACTCAAATACGTAAAGCTGCTTCTCATAGAAAAAGTTCAACATGTACGTGAATGTACCCTGAAATACACTGCTTTCATGAAACCTCCCTACGCAAAACACACTCCCCTAACTTATTCTAGCAGGGAAAACTGGGTCACCAGAACTTGCGATTGTTCCTGCAGCCTGTTTAACACAAACCATTTCCTTCCCCAAAATACAAAGTTTTCAGGTCTTTGCCAACTGGACGTGTTCTGAATAGGGAAACACGCAGCTGCCTTTGTAAGAACGGGAAACCAAAGCAGCATCTGGGACAGCCGCCTCGGGTGCCTCCTCAGTGAGACAGCGGTGAGTTCAGGGCGCACCGTGCAGATGCAGGCTGCCACCAGATGGACCCCACAGTCTGAACGTGAGGTTCTGCAGTGCAGTCTGAGAACTGACCGTACGTTGCTGCTCAATGGAAATAAATTATGACCATTTTGAAAATGCCTTTGCTTTGCTTTTTCCTCGTGCATTTCCCCACAGGATGCGCCTTGTATCCATCGCAGCACTTCGTGCCGCATCCTTCTGGACCGGCCAGGAGCTGCGTGTTATCACTGCAGCTGTGTGTCAGCACCGCTCTGCAGGGCAAAAGAAAAAGGACAACGTGTGTAAGCAGCCTCATTTTAAAAAAAGGAAAAGAAAAAAGTTGGTTTATTAATGCTACAGCAAAGAAGTCCGAAATGGATTTAGTAGTGGCGCCTGTCTTCATTTCTGCTCTCAGTGTAACTGCCTTCAGGCTGTTCCAGCATTGGGTGTACCCGGTGGTCGTGCTCACAAAAAGCTTTTGTGTTTAAAGGGTCAGTAAGAAAAGCATCGCAGTGCTGTGAAGCGCTCACAGGGAGAGGGACGGCTGCTCCCATGGCTCGGCACAAGCAGCACAGCAGCAACCGCTGCGCTAATGGAGATGCCCGCGCAACACAGCCTGCCTCCCCAGCAGGCCAGCCTGCACCACGAGCAATTAATTCTTCCTCAGGGTGCACAGAGGCAGTCATTACCCCTCACAAAAAAACTGCCCTACAGCTGCAACTGCGGGATCAAAGAGAAGAGCAAAGCAGCGGAGGGAAGTCTTTGTCGCCACACAAAGAACGAGCTGGAGCTAGTGAGGTAAACAAACCCTAAAAATAATGCACGTGGGTGATGAGGAAGGGTGGTGGCACTTCGCAACAGTCAGAATAGATGAGGGTGGGCCATATTTTCCTCTCCCCATCGCTTCTTTTACATGGAAAAATAAACCAAAGTCCCATTCTCAGGGTGGAGGTGTCAGACCTTGGGGAAGAACCTCTTCCACAGGCAATAACTGCCCCCAGGTGCTTCGCCTCTGCTGAGCCCCGCACACTGCTGCCTGCCTGCCTGCCTGCCCTCCATCCCACACCGCAGCGCTTCTCCCTTCCCAGCTGAGTCGCTGCAGGGTGGCGAGGTCTCAGTGCCCCGTCCTTATTCCATCGCAGCAGCTCCTTCCCCAGGCACGAAATCAGAGATAAAAACGTCACTTTGCAAAAGCAGTAATTAGGAGCACCCAGCTGTATTCTGGTACCACGCGCAGGAGCCTTCCCACCCTCCTGCTGAAAGAGAAAAGCAGTCCTAACGTGCTTAGATGCTTCAAACCGGGGGTTTTCAAGTAGGCACATACACAGCCCTGAGCAGCAGCCTAACCTATTTTCAAGCTGCGTGAAAAGTTGGTTTTCACTTTCACCTTCCAGTATGACCCTGGCTCTCCACAGAGCTAAAACTGCTACCAGAGCAGGGAGTCAAAGCCCTGTTCATTAAACAACACCTGCCATTGCCACAGCTCACTACAGAAATCTTCTTCAGGTCTCGACAAGCTCGGAGGCTTTGGGTTCACCTCCACCACACGCATGGTGGGTTCAGAGCCAATCGAGGCATGATCTCATGCATTTGTCATTGCTGAACCCATGCAAATCCTCAGCTTGCAGGAACCGAAACTCTTAACTTACCTTCTTGCTGCTTTGGGTTTTTTTAATTCCATTGTCTAAAATAAGGTAGCAAGCAGATATTTACTTTCCTTTCTTTGCTGACAAGCCATTACATAAACCTGAATTTCTGAGTGCTGATACGCTTGAGTGGGAAATTTCTGTGACTAAAGACTGTGTCTCATGTCTAAAATCATCCCGGGAGAGGAAAGGGCCAAATCACCTCCAGTGCCACAAGGAATCCAAAGAGCCTCCCGGGATTCAAAGCCTGCACACGTTTGGTTATAAAAACCAGGGCTTCTATGGATCCTAGCTCTTCCTTCTTCAACCAGGAGCTTGCTCTAAAATCCTTTGAAAGCAACAGAAACTCGTGGAAGTTCTTAGCGTTACCCTGGCAGCTGGTATGAATTTTTCATGCCATGCAACACGAGAGGAGGCAGAATCGCAGCAGATGAAGGCACACAACCAAGCGTAGTTCTGAGAACAACACAGGGAAGAGCAGCCACTGCCTGCGTTCATCCCTACGGGCAGAGAGTTCCATCAGCTCTGCCAGAAGAGCAGATGAGCTCCATATGTGCCTGCTAAGGCCTGAAGAGCCCCAGAGCTGCTGCAGAAGCCCCGTGCCACGACTCCTGCAGCCCGTGCCTGTCCTGAGGGCAGTGGAGCTGTGCTCCTCTGGGACAAAGCCCTCATTTACACCACTTGAGCCAACAGCTCCATGAGGCTGAGTGCTCCAGAGAAACAGAAACGTACTGCTCCAAAGCTCTCCCTGTGCCACACAGTAAAAAATAACATTTTCACTGGTACAAATGACTCACAAGCCAAAGTGCCTTATCCAAAGACCCCGAGCTGCCATTTCCAAGAAACACCACTGCTTTTGTCTGCTTCTCACACCCAACAAAGGCAGCAGATTTCCCACCCAACCGTCTGAAAGGAAGATGCTGATTTAGACGCACAAAAATCCGTGTGTGACCAGGTACCACCAATTCCTTCCTCCGATTTTGATCCTGCTGGCTTTGTGTGGCCTAGAAATCAAATTCGGGCATTCTGGTTTACCAATTTTAACTACAAGGAAAGCAGATATTCCCACCCTCAGCCTGCACCGGGCTCACACAGCCCCGTGACAGCGGGGACATGGGGCCCCGAGGCCCCCCACCCCCTCCCACCAGGTAGCACAGCCGGCCCATGCAGCCCGGGAGGCTCCTGCAGCTCGCCCACTGCTTTGCATCTTATCACCAGGGCATCTGACATCTACATGCAAACGTTAATGTGGAAGGAGGTGCGAACACACACGTGCTCAGATCTGTATTTGTCTCCCAGCAGAACTGGTTTCAGACTCCAGGGGCTATGGCAGCAAAATTAAACGCCCCGCTCAATCTCACCACCAGAGCTGCACAAATGAAAGCTCCTGTTTTTAGGGGAGCGTTGACTGATTCCCTTCAAGATAACAAGTTTCTTCTTCTAACTTGTGGCCACACCGAGCAGTGAGAAAGAATCTCTACCCCCGTGCCAGGGCGGGGAGGGGGAGAAGGAAAAACAAGTCTCTTTCTGGATGACTAACACAGCCAGCAGCGATTGCCACCGTGCAGCTCAGCCCCACGCTTCAACAGGGAGTTACACAAAGCTCCTTTGAAGAGGTTAACACATTCTGCATCACCAGAGGGTCACAGGCAGCTGCAGTGCTCATGCTCACACTGCAGGACCTGACTGCACGCAGAGGCAACCTTCACCAAGTCACAGCACTGTGCTGTGACAGACACGGCTCCCACCAGGCTGGGATGGGATGGCAGCAGGCCTGGCAAACAACTGGACCCTCACGAGAGTGACCACAATGTCTCTGTTGCCAGCAGCTGCTGGCGGGGCTCCACACTCACCTGCAGTTGAGCAGCCAACGACCAAGCATTGCTGCAAGGCGTGCCACCAGAGGCCCGGAGGCTGCTTTGGAGCGTGCTGCCAGTAACAAACAACAGAGAACAAAGGTTTCCCAGCCATCAGAAGCGAGATGCCATCAGACCGTGCCTCCTCAGCTGGGCGCCCTGGCTGGGGCACGATGTGGGCTGCAGCCATTGGGGGTGCACGGCCCAACTCCGGCAGCACAGCTCCTGTCTACAACACACGATGAGGCATCAGCGCTGCAGAAAAGCTGCCCCACGGTGGGGGCTTCGGGCTTCCGGCACCTGCCCGCCCCAGAGACCCGCTTCGAGGCTGCCACGGTCTGCACCAGCACGACCAGCAGCACGCAGCTCCCTGCACCGCAGAAGCCGTCTCTCCCTGGGGAGGCTGTGACTTTCCCCCGTGAGGTCGCAGCCCATCCAAAGCACGCCATGCCCCTCGCAGCAGTGACACAAACGGAGCCCTTTCCTCACAAAGCATTTCCTTCCGCACACGGCTGAGGTTCGTCAGCCGCCGCACATGCCCTGAAACACGCTGCGGCCTGAAGCGAGCAAACAGGACCAGCAACCGCCGTCTCTTTGGCAGATGCTGACACCGTGTGGGAAAGGCTGAGAAACGCTCCGGCACGGGCGGCACCGCGCCGCTCCCAGCGCAGCCTGAGAAACCCTGACCGGCCGTCTTGGGAAGCGAGGTGCGGCTCCGAAGCACGTGCCGGGTAAGTCACATTGGAGTCCTCTGCGGGCAGTCAGGCTTGGTTTAATGTAAAAATACTGGAAGCAATTTTAACAGGGCCTTGATTCATTCTGAAATGTAGCCTGCAGCAGATTTTACTACCTCCAGTTCAACTTCACACACACCTATGGCAAAATGAAACCTCCTGACCCCACGTGGGCTGGCTCTGATGGTGCCTCTTTCTTCTGCCTGCGTAGCGAAGTGCTTTCTTTGCGGCTTTCTGCAGCGGCGACACGATACAAACAACGAAGGCTGCTCCATGTCTGCAGCTGGATCCCGCCCGGCAGGGATATCCCCGCAGCCCACGCTGCACCCACCAAGACCTTGCAGAAATAAACCCGCAGCGACACAAAGGAAAGGCTCCCATCGCCCCTACAGGAAAACCCCGCCGTGTTTGCGGGGCGCTGCCAACCCACCGCTCCGCACAGCGCGGCAGCCGGAATCACAAAGCCCTGTCCAGGAGGTGCGAGTGCTGCCCGCGATCCGACGTGAGAGCAGAGCGAAAACCCGGCAGCGCAGGGAGAAATGAGCGGCGTGGATGTGCTCGAGGCTCAGCTACAGCGCACGAGCTCAGGACCTGAACGAGCGCGGCCCTTTGGCTCCGTTAGGGCTGCCAGCAGGGGAGCCAAGGCCGCGTTCCGGGTGTGAATCGCACCGCAGCTCAGCTGCGGGTTTCGTCACCGATGCCGACGAGCCGGGCACGGGGAGGGGCACTACGAGGCACCAGAGACCCTCCGAACACCAATTTAAAACGATTCTCGAGATTTTAAATCCCAGCAGGCGGCGCAGAAGTAGCGGGATGGAAGAGAAACGTCCGCGTGTTACCGCCATCAGCTCAGCGCCTGCCCGGCTCCGTGCCGCTCACGCCCGCAGAGCCGCCAGGGCCGCCCGAGCGCAGGGGGGCGCCCTCCCCACAGCAGGAAGCTGCGACGGCTTCGCGCGATCACGTGCGTCCGCCTCCACGTGCCCAGACGCGCGCATGCGCCCTTCACCCTCTCCGCAAACGCCGCTGCCGCGCGGCTCCCCCTGGCGGGAAGCGCGCGGAACCCCCGCAGCACGTGACCGGGCCCTGGCGCTTCCTCCTCACGGCGGGGGGCGGAGCTTCCAGCCCCTCCTCCCTGCACGCAGCGGAGCCCGCGGCCGTGGCGGGCTTTAGCGCGGGATCCGCCCGCTCTGCGCTGTAGCCCCCCGAGCCGGGTGGGGCGCGCTGCGCCCGTTCCCGCACCTGTGCGGGTTGGGGGCGGTTGCCCGTGACCTCCCGCGTTGCTGCCGGTGCTCCTCGCGCTCCCGCGGAGCTGCGCGCCGCCCTTCCCCGCTTCGTGTTCCTTCCTTCCTTCCCCGCAGGCTCTGGAGGACTCCTCCCGCTGTCCGCGCGGTGGCGCTGCTGAGCTCGCGCCGCCCCGCTTCCATCTCTGCAAGGCGCGAGCGGGGCAGCGCGCTGCGATGAACGGGAGCGGGCGGGAGGCGGCGTTCCTGCTGCTGGGGTGGGCGAATGCGCCGTGCCCTGCCTTCGGCGCGCCGCGGGGCACCGCGGTTTCTCGGCTGCAGGAGTCGATTCTTTCCTCCCGCTGCGAGCTGAGGCATTGCGGGACGTCGTCCCTTCCGGGAAGGAGGGAGAGAAAACGCGGCCGAGCACGTGCCCGCTCACAGCCGCGCAGAGCAGGGCACGAGGCGCGGCCCGCCGCCAGGAGCCGCCGAGCAGGGGCGGAACGGAGCGCGGCGCGCACTGCCCGGCCTGCCCGCCGTCCCCTGGGGTCGCGGCTGCGCGTCCTCCCCCCCTCCGCCGGAGCTGTGACCGCAGGGCATGTCTGAGGGCACGGTGAGAACCGCGTGGAAACGCTGCTGATCTGCGCGCAGCTTTTTCTCCCCCCAGGAGGCCGGCTTCGACTGCTGTAGAGTCCGTTCGCAGCTTCCCCTCCTCCAGCCTTGAAGTGTGAAGTGAGTTCAGCAGCCACGCGCAGCGCTGTTGCAGCAGCTCTGGGGCTCGCGGTGCAGCGCCGGGTGTGGAGGAGCCGCGATGTCCGCCTTCCCGGCTCCCACCCCCCCTCTCCTGGGCAGCGCCGGCCGCAGTTTTAGCGGAGGAGCAGCGGTGGGTTTGCCCGCACCAAAGCAAAACATTTTGCCCCGTTGGTGTCCGCCTGCCTCGCACCGGGGGCGAGAGGCACTAACGCTTTGCTGACATCTGTGCTGGGAGGTTATCAGGGAGCTGCCGTGGCTGGGACAGCGCAGTGAGAGCCCGTGGCATCCCTGCACAGCCTGAGATGAAGGCAGAGGCAGTGCAGGCCTTGGGAGAGCACACGGAGCGCCCGGCCTGCAGGTGGGAGCTGCTGCCACCAGTACCAGCATGGCCTGAGCGCGACAAATGTCAGCAGCTGTGAGTTTGGCTCCCAGGCAGACGAACCATGGAGCCCTGGTCTGTGGGCTCATTGGAATGTGAGCCGTGCAGGAGCCCACCCTGGCTGTGTTGCTGTGGATGGAGCACCTCTGGGAATCCCTGCTCAGCAACGTGTGCCCGTGCTGCAGTGTGTCCCGTGGGGCGATGCCAAGTGGGGATGGACCCCAGAGTGCATCTCGGCTCTCCCACCCTCAGCACAGCCCCACGGCCCTGAGCAGTGTGTGGTTCCCGCTGTCTCCCCATCGCTGGCTGCTCCGTCCCAATAAAGCACGCAGTAATGGCCCATTCTTCTTCCATCCCCTGGCTGCTGCACCCATCCGGAGGCCCTCCATACACGTTGGTTGTACCTTTCCCCTTCCTGTGCCGTCACTTTTGTTCTCGCTCCCCCCAGCTATTATCAATAAAAGCTGTAATTAGTGCTGCTCCCTGTGCCCGGAATCCTCTTCCCATCCCTGTTGCTGTAGGGCTCATGGGTTTTCCGTTGAGCAAATATGGACACAATTCACTTCAATTGCCTATCCCTATCAGCTGCTGGCGTGGGGCACTGCGGCGTGTGCAAACAGTGCTGAGATAGAGAGGAAAAGCAAGTGTGGAAAGCAATTGTTCTCGCTGGCCTCACCTTGATAACAAAGACGCCAGCTCCAAGACAAAGGCTGTTCACGGTTCCTTGCCCCGGGGCTGCAGTTGTGTCATTCCTTGAAAAGGGAAAATTGATGGTGTGGGCATCAAACGCAGCTCTGCGGGATGGAAACGGCCGCTGCAAGGGCGGGGGGGGGGGGGCCGCTTTTAATTCCCTTCTCCTACCCAACGTGAGAGCTCAGACACGTCTCCCTCCAGAGAAGAAAACTTTGCCACCGTAATTTAGCTGAAAGCTGCCACCGGCTGTACCCACAGCTCGTGCCTTCTTGCAGCACCGTCTGCAGAAACGAGCCGTTTCTGGAGCACACACGTGCGTGTGCAGCTGCTGCAGGAGCACAGCGTGCCCCCGGGGCATGAGACACAGCGCTGCTCCCGCCCCCCAGGCCCATCCATGGGCGTCCCCGGTGCTGCCGGGTGCGGCGGAGGCTGGAGCTGCAAAAATCTGCCTCTGAGGTGCGGAAAAGTCCTTCTTCCATAAAAGGCGGCCGAGGAGCTCAACCCGGGCATCCGCGGGGCTGCGTCAGCGCTCTGCGTAACGCGCTTCGGTGTTCCGAGTGGAGCTGACTCACCTGCTGCTGGCAAAGGAAGCGGTGACAGCACAGATGTGGGGCTGCTGGGGGGCACCGGGGGCCGCCTGCACCCAGCTGGAGTCCTCGCCATCACCAGCATCACCCAGCGCTCTGTGCCCGGTGTTGCTGTGGGTGTTCCATTTCCACGAGCGAGCGTTTCAGAGCTCTGTTCTATTTTGCAGCCCTGGGGGGCAGCGGGCGCTCTCCTGCTGCAGCCTGCCCTGCCATGGGGCTCCGTGCTGCCGTGCGTCTCCAAGGGGGGCAGGGGATGCGGGACAGGACTGCAGGCACCGGGCACGGACTGCAGCAGGACGTCCCACCCAGGAGCTCCTTCTCCACCTTTTCTCCACATTTGCACACGTGAATTCCAGGGAAGCGCTCCCGAGTCTTATTCACATCCTTTGAAAGGCCCTTTGCTGTCTCAGCTCGCAGGTATCTGCATGTTTACTTTGTTCAAATTCCACAAAGATGTAACCGTGCACTTACAAACCCTCCACAGCCCCAGCCGCGCAGCCATCCGCTCACACCGCTGGAGCAAACTGGGGTTTTTTGCAGCCTGCCTCAGCTGGGGAGGTGAATCTGTGCGTCCCTCACGGGTGACGCTGCTTAAACCCAAAGGTGGGAGCAAATTCACCTCAACCTGCTAATGAGAGTAATTAGGGTAAAAGCCTAATCAGGCTGTAACAGCTGTGGAGCACGGAGGGTGTTTGGTCGCTGGATGTCCGTGTGCTCTGCCCGCCCCGCTAATTCTGTGCTCCTCTTCCCACAGGCAGAGCGCAGGGCAGGGATTGCAGCTTGGCTGAGCTGCAGGAGCAGCAGGAGGGAGGCCAAGGGAAAATGCTTGGGCTGTTTTCCTGAGGGTCCCGCGCTGCTCTGGGAAGTCTGCAGCACAACGGCCATCCTCTATAGCAACTGCCCCCAGGAATCGCTTCACCCGGGGACGCAGAGGCCTCACAGAGCCTGGAGCGCACAGGTGGGGTCAGCAGGTCCGTTTGGGTGCTGCTGGGCCCTGGGGAGCTCAGCCGGGGCTGCCCCGCAGGTGCTGCTGCCGTGCGGGGGGAGCGGTGCGGCGGGAGGAAGGGCTGCGTGCTGCACTGTTTGCACAGGGATGTAACGGCAGGAAAAAACAAGAAATGAAACGTCGGGAAGGTCATAAAGGGAGTTCGAGGAATTAAAAGGAGTGGGATTTTATATGGTGTGCTTCCTGATAAACCGGGCGTGTCAAAGGGTCCCTGTGCGGCGCGGCGGTGAGCTGAAAGCATTTCTGGGCAGCAGAGCAGGCAGCTTCCCGGAGGAAGGGCATTTCAGACGTGGGGTGTTAATGCAGCTCCAAGGCTCTGTGCCCGCGGACAGCGGGACAACCCCGGGGCAAAACGCACGGCGCTGCGGAGAGATGCTGGGGGATTATTTGTCATCACCCGCCCCCGCTGAGCTCTGGGTGCCGTGGATGTGTCTGAACTCCGCGCTGCCCGCACACCCAGGTCTGAGCGCTGGAGGCGCAGCCCCGGCAGCTCCTGGGGTCACACAAGGCGATGCCCCGCATACTGCAGGACGAGCAGCGCCCGGCCCCGCACGCGGCCCCGCCCCGCCCGCGGTTCCAGAGGGCAGCTCCCATCCCCTCCCATCCCCTCCCATCCCCTCCCCTCCCGCAGCACACCTGGCCCGGTAGGAGGGAGCGGCCCTATATCCCGAGCGCTCGGGGAGGGGCTGTGTCGGACCAGGGGCTGAGCGGCTGCAGTGCAGGTACCGCGCGGAGCCGCCTTCGGGGCGCATCTCGGCGCTTTCTGTGCTTTTATGTCAGTTCTTTCGGCTTTCCCTGCTCGCGTTGGTTGTGGTTGCGCTGTTTCTTTCTTCTTTCCTCTTCCCTCCCTCCCTCCCTCCTGCTCAGCACGGTGCTGGGCTGCTGCCTTCTGTCCTGTTGTGAGCAGCTCTCACCTCCCCCCCCACCCCCCGCCTCGCCCGCGGCCTGCCGAGGACTCCCGGTGTTGTTTGCTGCCCGTGCGGTGCTCGTGGTGGGGGGAAACGCAGTCGCTGTGCGTCAGGGCCACCCAGCACCATCTCAGTGCTGTTGTGGGCAGTGTTTGTGTGGGAGCTGTGCGAGTGGCCGCAGGCTGCACCCCGCTCCCCCTCACAACCCCCGTGCAGGCAGTGGGTGTGAGGAGGGCAGTGCTGTGATATGGGGGGGTGGGTGAGGAGGTCCTCATCCCGGCGTGGTTTCCTGTCCCACACACCGGTGCTGTCCCTACAGGACGCGTGGTGGGATTGCGGGCACGGTGATGTGCTTAAAGCTCTGCTGGGCTCCCTGCAGCAGCTCCCTCCCCGCCCCTTCCCTTAACACCCCCAAATTGTGGGGGGGGGGGGGGGGCGGGGGGGCAGCCCCCGGCGCTGCAGCTTTTGGTGGAATAAGGCTGTGTAACACAGCCTGCCAGGGAGACCCGCCTGCAGGCTGCAGGAATCTGGGCAGCAGGAGGAATCCAGGCTGCAGCTCCAGAGAAGGTCTCGTGTTCCCGTAACTCACCCCAAGCATTCCTTAGCTTTTATCCAACACCGCCTATTTTTGGACAGACCTCCTCTGGAGGTGCAGCCCTGCTGCGAGCCCCATCTGGGGCAGATGGGAGGGAGTCCTCCTGGAGGGGAAGGGGGGAGCAGCTGGAGCAGCGATTCCACTCTGCAACCACTCCTCCTCCTCCCCTGGGACCCTCCCAGAAATGCCTGATGCCGTTTGCTGCTGAGCTCCCCATGGCTCTCGCTGGGGTGCGCCGCCCCTCCTTGGGCACCCACTGCCCCCGGTCCCAGTGCAGACCCCCGCAGCTGCAGGGCTGTGCAGCTCTGTGTCTGCAGGCAAAGCGCCCTGTGACCGTGGCAGCTGTGTTGTGCGGCTCAGCAGCACCCCCTGCTCGTCGGGGCAATCACCGAGCAGCCCCACGGTCATTAAGCCGGGTGTGCTGAGCTCTGCAGGTCAGAGTGCCTCAAGGCTCCTCCTTGTTGACAGCGCCCCAGGGCTCACGTGTCAGGCGTGTTGCGTTGGGTCCCAGCTCAGATGTCTGTCCCAAGGAACCTCGCCAGGTTGCTGAGGAGGATTCTGTCCCAGGCGTGTGGGGCTCCGTGTGGCTGCAGCACCGTGGTGCCCGCAGGCCGTACTCTGCCCACGTGCGGGCGTTATTGCGTGCTCGGGGTGTGCCCATGGCAGCCCTGCCTGGGGTGGCTCGTTTCTGTTTCCTCCGGCAGCAGCCTTGTTCCTCCCCTGGTAGTTCCATGCAGACCCGGAGCAGTGCTGGGCCGTGCGTAGGGCATTCTGGCGCCCTGGGAAGTGATGGAGGCAGCTCTGGCAGCCTGGCCCCGGCTCGTGCGTGCTGCACGTTGCTGCTGTGCCTGCTGAAATCACATCCAGCCGCGCCGTGCGGGCACTGACTGAGCCAGGCAGCTCCGCTCCCCGGGGGGGAATCCAATTTTTGCTGGGCTGGGCTCCTGGTTCTGACCTAGGATGACTCTTTCTATTGAACAAGCGCTCCCTCCTGGCCTGCTGTGCTCGCGGTGCCTGCGCTGCTGGGCAGGTGGGGTTGGGGATGGGGGTCTGCTCAGCTGTGGGCCCGCGCTGCTGGGACAGAGGAGCCCTCAGGTGCCGCAGGGCACCGCTCGTCACCGTGGCTGCAATTAGTCACTGCTGCCAGACATGACGGAGCGGAGCACAGCCCAGCCCAGCCCCCGCCCACGGCGCAACGTGTCTGCTCCCTGATCCTCTGACTCCGTCGTTAATCAGCCAGAGATAGCCAGGCCAATTAGTCAGGCGTTCAGGCCAGGTGCAGGAAAGGGCAAATGTTTTGGGAGGTGTATTATGGTGTTTGCCTTACGTGCTGCTCGCGGGATGTGGGGCAGCCCTGAGCTCCTGGCCGTGGTGTCCTCCAGGTTCCCCCAACAGAGCTGAGCTGTCCCTGAGCCCTAGGATGCTGACTTCAGCTGCTGCGATGGGGCCGGGACAGTTTTCTTCATCCTGGGGTGCATGAATGAGGTTCTCCATTGCATTTGCTGGCAGCCGCTGTTGCTGCCCGTGCCTGGTGCAGCTGCTGGGAGCAGGGATCCCCCCCTGCCTAGGGGCCGCTTCTGCATTTCAGTCCTTACAAGAAAATGAGCACTAATGCATCTGTTCAGGCTGCCAAATCCTGGGAAGCACGGTGATTGTCCCTGCCCTCTCCCAGCCACGGACTGAGGGTGGTGCAGAAGGAGGACAGGCCCTTTCCTGCACTGCCTTGTGCTCCCGCTCACAGTTTCTGCTGCAGCCGGCCCCTGCCCGCAGCACGCCTCGTGTAACACTGCTCTCCTGCATTCCTCAGATTCCTCTTCTGCTGGAGCTGTGAGCTGAGGAGGAGCCCCGGCTCCGTGGGGCCAACGTGGGAGCGGCGGCAGCAGGAGGAGGAGGAGGGGGGTTGGTGCTCGGCCATGTCGCAGGTCATCCACAGCCACGTGCTGCGCGTGGGGCAGAGTGTGTGCGTCCCATCGCAGGAGGGCACCCAGCGCCTGCCCGCCCCGTGCTCCTACTACTCGACGGACGCCTGGGCTGAGCCCGGTGCTGTGCGCTGCACCGCAGCCCCGCTGCCCGCCCGGGGGCTGCATGGAGGTCACCCCGCACCGCAGGAGCCGTCCCCGCGGCGGGAGGATGTGGGCACAGAGCCCAGCGCCCACCTCGGGTCGCCCATCTTGGACATCTCCATAGAGAACCTCAACCGGATGATCCTGGAGCTCGACCCCAGCTTCCAGCCGCTCTCCTGCCAGCTGAGGAAGGACGCAGCTGTGCCTGCTGCCCGGGGGGACGCTGCTGGCACCCCACGGCACGACGTGGAGGCAGCAGGTGGGCGGGGGCTGTGGGCTCCCACCTCGGCCTTGGGCTGAGGGTGAGGATGGTGTGGGTGCCGCCGTGTCCTCAGTGGGACCTGCGTCACATCGGTGTGTGATGGGAAGGAGGAGGGGCTGGGTGCCCACTCACCCCCAGAATGTCACATCTCGCATACTCGGTGGGACCCCAGAGCAACCAGGCAGAGCAGCCTTTAATCCTGGCTGATATTTGCTCCCCTACGTTTGGAGAAGGCACTTCCCGTGAGGAATGCGATGTGTCACACTCAGAAAGCTCCTGGCCCACGTCACTGCCAGCAGTGAGTGCAGATGGGCAGTGACACACCTGACCCCACAGAGCCCCATTCCTGCAGGAGGGCAGTGGGGCCCTGGAGCCAGATTCCCAAAGCCCTGGGCTAAGGTGCTGCTCATTGAACAGCCATCCCGTGTTGGTGTCTCCCTGCGTTTTGCCAGGGAAATTCTATTTCCAGAGCTGTGTGCTCCTCCAGCAGCGTGCCCCATACCTGCAGCACAGAGCAGCACACACAGCCCACTCCTGCTCACACACCAGGGTGCTGCACGCCAGCAGTTCTGCGGTGCATCATCTCCACCTGTGTGCGGTGCTGCTCCCAACCCCAGGGCTCTGCCCACATCTGTGCGGTGCTGGGGGCCCAGATCCCTGATGCTGCAGGCGGTGGCTGCGTGATGCTGTGCGGGGAGGTGTGCTGCTGTGGGAGCACGTGGCTGCGGTGTGCTGAGAGCAGGAGGCAGCCAGGCTGCACGGTGCCCAGCTGCAGCCTTAGGCACCAAAATGCCATGGAAATCTCTGCTTCCAGAGATGAGATCCTGACCTTCGGGCCTAAGGGTGTGGGAAGACCGGTTCTCCCCGGTTTCTTTTGGGAACTCGTGTGTGTGCTGCGGGGTTGGGAGAGGATGAGGGGTTTGTGCTGAGCACGCCGAGCCCCAGCTGGGCAGCGAGGAGCCAGGAATGGGCGCGCGGGGTGCGGTGTGTGGGCACGGGGCTCGGGCGTTCCCCATGCGGCTGCGCCTCGTGCTGTGCCGATGGGAGGGGTGGCCTTGCAGATAAGGGCTGTGGCAAAGTGCACGTTGGGCCCTTTGCTCCTCGTGCTACCGCTTTGTGCAGCGAGGTGGGCGGCAGCACTGCTGGATTGGGAAAGCTGGCACTACGTGTGGGACCGAGCAGCCGGCAGCCCGACCCTGCGCTTGGGGGGAAAAGCCTCACTTTGGCTTCCATTTTGTCTTAGCAGCCCTTTTTCTGTGTAGGCTTCATTGGTGCACTGCAGTGTGGGCAGCACCCACCCCTCGGGCTCCGTCTCCTCCCCAGCAGGCGGGCAGCTCCGCACCGACCCCGTGGCGCTTTCCAAACCATTTGCACGCCCTCCTTCCTGCCCGAGGCGCAGCTCAGCTCCTGCAAACCAGCCAGGGCTGGCAGGAGGCTGCCTGCACCCAGAGGCACATGGGAGGGCTTTGCTCTTCTCTGATGGGAAACACAATGTTGGGTTTGATCCTCTACGTGGCGGGAGAGTTTCCATCGTGCTGGGGCAGTGGCACCGCCTGGGAGCAGGGCTGGTTCCCGCTGGTGCTGGCAGGGAGCAGCCCTTGAGCCCACCCCGTGCTCCTGCTGCCACTCCTTGGTGCTGAGCAGCATGCCAAGATCCCGAGCAAATATTTGAGGTTTAACCACACCTGATAAGCAGGAGCCTCGGTGGGAGGCACGGGGCTTCGCCAGCCTGGAGCATGAGGGCGTTTCAGTTGCTGTTTCTGTAAAGGAGGATATTTGTCCCTTTTGAGGGACGCACTGACGAGCGGTGCCCAGCCAGCAGCGTTTGTGTGCTGGTGCTTCGAGCAGCCCCGTGCTCCCCCTGCCCACACCTCGCTGGGAATGCAGCCGCGCTGCATGACGGCTCTCCTGTCTGCAGCGCACGGCTCAGAAGGGCTGGGCACGGTGCGGGAGCTGAGGACAAAGCTGGGCATGTTCAGAGTGAGGCGCCTGGAGCGGGGGGTGAAGCGCAGCCCCAACCCACTGCCTGCTGCTGCAGGCTCTGTTGGCTCAGCCCGGAGTGCCGGCGTGTTCAGGGACGCAGAAGGAAACGTGGGTGGAAATCCACCGCTCGCGGCGCGCGGCCCCTTCCCGGGGGGGTTGTGCCGTGGTGTTGGTGGGACCGTGCAGCTCAGGTGGCTGCTCCGTGCTGTGTGCCCCAACTGCAAAAACAGAGCAAGCAAAATGGCTGGGAGGTGCAGCCCCACCCCACTGGGGAGCCTCGGACTGAGGAGGGACCACACGGAGCAGCCCCCCCCCGGCCTGACGTCGCTTTGGATGGTTTTCCCTTGAGTCAGGCACAAACACAGCAGCTGCTGCAGGGAGCACCCATGGCAGGTCCTGGCAGGCAGCGTGCGGTGCCGGCGGGTCGGGCAGACGTGGCTGCATGTAACCCTCCTACAGCTGCCAGCACCGGGGTTGGGGTTGGGGTTACCCTGCAGGCACTGAATTGTAACGGCCCTTCTCTTTCTGCCTCCAGACATTAAGTACATCGAGATGACGCCAACCAGAGCCAAGTGCACCGAGGGGCTGCAGGGCTCCCCCAGCCCTTTCTCCAGGTCTCCCCAGAGCAGTGGCCTCCTGCCCCACCCAGCAGCACCCAGAGGGCACTGCACCAATGGCAGCGTGGTGTTCTCCAGCCCTGCACGGCCCGGCAGCCCCTGCTCAGCCCTCCCGGGCTGCTCCGTGTCCGAGAGCATCGCCGTGCCCCTTCCCTGCGCTGCGCTGAGCATCTCCCCCCGCACATCACCGGGTGCCGACCAGCTGCTGAAACCCGTGCAGGCAGTGAGGGCACAGCAGAGGGGCAGCGAGGTGTCCCTGCTCTCCATGAGCCCCGGCTCCGACACCAGTTACGTCTTTGGGAGGTGAGCACAGCCCTGTGCTGACTGTGGGGGCAGACGGGGTACCCCGGTCCCATTGTCCCCGCTATTGTCCCTTAGGATGGGAGCAATGGCAGTGGTGTGGGGTGGGGCTGTGGGCAGATGCGTGCACAGCCCCCCAGCCCTGCAGCCCCTCCTGATGCCTCCCTCTTCCTTCCCTCCTCCTGCAGCAGCACCCACTCGCTCCACACCAGCGACCCCGATGCCGCCTGCCCATCACCCCCTGGCTCCGTGGGCAGCCCCCAGACATCATCACCTGGCACCAGGTCTCGTTCTGGAGAAGCTCTGTGCCCCCCCCGGCCCGCCGCAGCCTGCCCTGTCCCACCCAGCCTCTCCCTGAAGGGCCAGGCCAGCAGCTGCCCACCCTCCATCCTCCCTGACGTCCCGGTGCTGCTGGTCAATGGGTGCTTGGAGCCAGGCGGGATGCCCCTCCCCGGGTTGAGCACAGCCCCCCCAGCCCCTGCGCAGCCCAGCCCGGGGCTCAGCACCCTGAACAACGCGCTGTCAGCACCCGCGCTCACCTGCGTCCCTGACAGTAAGTGCTCTGCTCTAGGGCAGCTCTTGGGGGGGAGTTCATCTGTGGGGGATGGAGGTGAGGAATGTGGGGTCCGTGCTGGAGCTGGGGGACCTCAGGGCATCCCCATGGCATGCAGCTCCTTGCCTGGGGAGATGGAGGGGCCAGCAACACTCTGGTCCCACTGGAGGTGCAGATGCACTCACTGATGGCAGCTGAAAGCGAGTGCTGTAGTTCTGTCGGTTCATACTGGTGTGGGGCCTGGAGCTGGGGGAGGAGGATGGGGTTCCCATTTGCTCTGGAGGACATTAAAGGTACCGAGGTCTGTGAAGTCCCTTATTCAGGGGCAGACAATGGGGCCATTGTGCTCCGGGGAGATTGGCAGAGGCAGCTCTTCAGGCATGGGGGTTTAATTGGGATTCTCGTGGGAAAAGCAGGGAAGTTCTGCGGGTCAGCAGGAGGGGGCGACCCCCCACCAGGGCTGTGCTGCTCACAGAGGTTGGGGTCCCCAGCTCTGCTCACCTCCATTGTAGGTCCCCTCCGGGCCGGGCAGCCCACCATGAAGTTTGTGATGGACACCTCGAAGTTCTGGTTCAAGCCCACCATGAGCAGGGACCGAGGTGAGGATGGGTGCCTGGGGCAGCCCTGTGCCTGAGGCGGGGGACCCCACTGCACTCGGCTGAGCGCCACTGTGCCCCACAGCCATCCAGCTGCTGCAGGACCGGGAGCCAGGCGCGTTTCTGGTGCGGGACAGCACGTCGTACCGCGGCTCCTTTGGGCTGGCCATGAAGGTTCCCGGAGCTCCAGGTGGGGGCCCAGCGGGGGGCACAGGGGTGTCACCGAACCCAGCAGCCTCGTGGTGCTGACAGCCTCCTCTGTGTCACCCAAAGGCGATGACAGCAGCGACCTCGTCCGGCATTTCCTCATCGAGTCCTCGGCCAAAGGGGTGCACCTGCGGGGCGCCAGCGAGGAGCTGTACTTCGGTAAGGACGGAGCCGGCACCGCCGCGATGCTGCCCCGGCCCCCTCCCCTTTTTCCCCCCTCCTCCCGCCCTCCCTGGGGCACGAGTGGGGGCTGAGCGCTGATCTGCTCGGTGCTGCAGGGAGCCTGCCTGCCTTCGTGTACCAGCACGCCATCACCCCGCTGGCACTGCCCTGCGCGCTGCGCATCCCCACCCAAGGTAGGCGTGAGCGCGGTGCTCCTGCAACCCCCCCCCCCCCCCCCCCGTGTCCCAGCCCATGCTGCACTGCTCTGAGCATCAGAAGGCGTCTGGCCCACGCCAAGCGGTGAGCACGGAGCAGCCCAACCCACGGCACTGCTGCTGCGTCTGTGCCCCGCGCAGATCTCACGGATGGAGAGGACAGCCCCGACTGCGGCCCCGACCCCACGCAGCCCCTGCTGAAAAGATCTGCAGGTGAGCGCAGAGCGGTGCTGAGCTGTAGGCGTGCTGGAGAAGGCAGCTCTCGAGGTCCTGAGGCGGATGCTGAGCCCAAAGTCCTCCAGCTTCACACCGCCTCCAGTTTTTAAGGCTCTCTCTCTATTGCCTTCGCTCAGGGCACCAAATAGGGGGGTCTCGGGTGAGGGATGGGGTGCAGGGGCTGTTTGGAGCCATCGCTGGGTTCCACTGAGGGCCCCTGGGAGGGGTGGGGGGGGCTGTGGGGCTGGGGCAGCGCTGGTGTCACCGTGCGGTCACTGCTGGAAATTCTGAACAACGAGTTGGCAAATGGAAAAGTTCAGGCTGACCAGGAGCAGCACAGTCAGCCCCGAATGTCGTGTCTTCGGCTGGCCCTAAGCTGTCAGCTGGCCTGGGGGGCTTCTGCTTTTCATTACTGGAAGCATGCAATAAACAGAAAGGGAAAAAAAGCCAGATCTGACATTTAGAAACCAGAAATTAAACATTTTGACTTTTAAAACAATGAGCACAAAGCATTTGAGTAAACTGGAATGCACATTCGCAAAGAATTTCCGCATCCCCCAATCTCTCGTTGTCAGCAGAACTGAACCTGACCCAGGAGCTGCTCCCGTCCTGGGGGAGTGCGGGGTGTGCAGGGATGCAGTGGGACGCTGTGGGATGCTGAAGGGATGCCGTGGATGCTGACCCTGCTGTGTGCTGTCCCCGCAGAGTGCAACGCGCTGTACCTGGGCTCGGTGAGCACGGAGACGCTGGCGGGAGCCCCGGCTGTGCAGAAGGCCACGTCCTGCACCCTGGAGTTGGATCCGCTGCCCACACCCACCCTGGTTCGCCTGAGAGCATCGGAGCAGGGCGTCACGCTGACGGACGTGCAGAGGAGGTCGGGGCTCAGGGCAGGGCCATCTGCAGCTCCCTGCTTTGCAGTGCTCCGTGCGTTCCACAGCACAGAGCTGTGCTGCAGCCCGGGAGGGGCTGGCCCTGTGCTCACAGCACTGCATGGTGCTGCTCTCCGTGCAGTGGGTGGCAGTGTTCCAGCGGTGCAGGGACGCTGTGGGGCTGTGTTGGGCTGGGACCCCAGAACCCCCGTGGTGCCCCCCGCCCTGACGCTGTGCCCCCTCCCCACAGGGTGTTCTTCAGGCGGCACTACCCACTGACTGCCATCCGATTCTGCGGGATGGACCCCGAGGGCAGGAAGTGAGTGTGGGGCACAGGGGGGCAGTGGGGCGAGAGTTGCTGTGCTGAGCTGACCCTGAAATGTTCTCCTTCCCTTTAGGTGGCAGAAGTACTGCAAATCCTCCAGGTGAGAGCCTGACCCCGGTGCAGAAGCCATGCTTGGAAATGGGGGGCTGAGGTGGGGGTGGGTGGGGGCTCTGACCTCACTGCACAGGGGAGGTGAGGGGCTCAGCTGTGTGCCCCCAGACGGGACCCCCGCTTGGCCCCTGCCCCCGCCCGGGCACAGGCAGCAGCGTGGCTCTTCCTCTCCTCCTTGGAGGATGCAGCTCTGCCAGAATGCTCCTCCCGGCCGCTTTCCTTCCCAGCAAACGTGACTGGGGTGTGGGCCAAGGAGGGGATGGAGTGGGATCGGTGCCGGGGCCGTTTGGAGCGGGTCCCTCTGCAGCTCAGCGCCTCTCCCTCTCTTTTTCCAAAGAATCTTCGGGTTCGTGGCTAAAAGCCAGATGGATTCGGAGAACCTGTGCCACCTGTTTGCGGAGTACGACCCCGTGCAGCCGGCAGCACTTGTCATCGACCTCATCGCCAAGCTGCTGCCCGCCCCATAGCGCCCGGCCGCTGCCACCTGCTGGGACAGGACGGGTGTGCTGAGCCCCATCCCTGCAGCCGCAGCCCTGTGCCCCCTCCCCATGGCGAGGGGGAGGTCTGGGGGATCCTGGTAGTAGAGCAGCATCACGGTGTCTGAAGTCACTGGGCTGCACTGGAAGGTCCCGCTCTGCTCTGCAAGCACCGGTGGTGGCGGAGCTGCCAGCACGGCACAGCTGTGCCCAACGCCTCCGAATTCTTCTGCCCTTTCTGCAAAGCGACGTCCCAGAGCACCGCGACCTCCTCACACCACCACAGGCTGAGAAATAAACACTGACGTTTTCACGACGGTGAAACATTGGGGCTTGGAAGGAACTGGGACACGTTTGGGCCGGAGCCCCGGCTGACGTCAATGGGCTCAGCCCTGCAGCGCTGGGTCTGCACGGACCCTCCTCCCCCCGCACTGCTCTCATTTTGGACTCTGTGCCACGCGGCCCTCTGGGGGGGTCAATAAATCAGCGCATTGTTTATCTCACTGCAGTGATTTGGCAACTGAAATGCAGCGCTTTGCTGCCCGCAGTGCTCAGCCCTATCCTGCAGCACACTGTCCGGCTGTCGGCCAGGAGCCGCGAAGGAGGGCTGAGCACCACTCGAGCTGTTCTCATTAAGCAATGCCTAATTGCAGCAGTGGCTGCTTGCGGGCTGCGAGATGCCATCCCCGGGACCCGCGCTGCACGACCTGCAGGCAGCGCTGCCGCAGCTCCTCGGGTTTATGGCAGGGCTGCCCTGAGCGCGCGGGGAGCGGAATCCAAAGGCTTTGGCTCTGAGCAGCTCCGGGGGGAGCGCTGCCGGCGCCGCCCAGCCGGGCCCCCCCACCCAAACAGCTCTGGTTCGCAGCGCTCGCCAGCAAAGCGGGGGCTGATGTGCAGGGAGGGGTACGGCGGCTGCCTCCCTCCAGCCCGATCGGGAGCGGCTCCAGGCACCGCTGCCCGCGGTGGGAGTTCTGCGTTTGCTGAAATCCCTTTTCCAGGGAAGCGCTGCGGGGGGGGGGGGGGGGGGAGTTCAGCCAGAACCACCCGGACCGGGGAGAAAACAAACAATTCCCCGAGCGATGCGCGCGTCCAACGGCCGTCCTTCCTGGCAGCTCGCAGTGCCCGGTCCGGCTCGGGTGACGCAGCCAGGACCCGACCTGTCACCGGGACTGCACGGTGTCACCCCCCAGAGGGGACGTGGGGGTGGCGCAGCGCTGCCCAGAAGCGCCCGCGCGTCGTGCTCTGAGCACTGATCCCCATGCGGGCATCCCATCCCCGTACGCCCCGAGTCACCAGGGAAAGGGAACACGGCCATTAAACGCTGCAACTGCTTTTCTTTTTTCTTTTAATGATACAAAGCTTCAAGTTTACTGTTAAAAGAAGGAAGGACGGTGCTACGCAGAGCCTGAGCGATGGCGTCGTCCGATAGGGAACAACGATCGCATCAGTGTGGAAAAGAGACGGCGGGGTCATGGTGGGGTCATGGCGGGGTCGCAGCAGGGTCACGGCAGGGTCACGGTGGGGTCACGGCGGGGGGGCCTTATGCTGGTGCACGGCAGTGTGTAACTGCAGCGGCACAGCGGGAGCAGCGGTGCGCAGCGCTGACCCTGCAGGACCCCCACCCCGTGCTCAGCCCCACGCCCGCTGCCATTTCACACCCAAAGGACATGGAAACCCGTCCTGTTTGCGGCTCATCTGAGGACCAGAGGGCAGCAACCACGAGCAGGGGGGTGCCGGGGGGAGCTGGAGTGGCTCAGCCCAGGGCACCAAGCAGACCATCCCACCAATAATGGATTTAAACACTACAAATGTAGGGAGGCGGTGGGGTCTGGGGCTGCACCAGGAAGCGCTGATGCCGTCGATGCCCCGCCCCGGGGTGAAGGTCCTTATTGCTCATTGTGACCCCCACCCCACGCACACGAGGGCAGGTGATGGCAGGTGGCAGCGGGGGTCGCTCCCCTCCCTGCCCACGCAGCCGGGGGGGGCTGAGGCACTTCTTGTGCTGCGCTCTCGGGGCGGGCGTGGGGAAGGCACTGCGGCGGGGGCTGCACCGGATGCTTGCAGGCAGGGAGGGGTGCAGCGCTGCTTTCTCCTTTATGCATCTCCACCGAAATAGCCCGAAAGCAGCCCTGCTGGCACCCGGGCAGTGTCTGTCTGTCCGCACCAGGTCTGTGCAGGACAGGGATGCCACCAGCGGGTGCTGGGTGGCAGTCACAGCGCTGGGGTGGCACGGTGCCGCGTGCTGTGGGCAGAACAGAGCAGTGATGGGGGGCACGTGGGGGTCCCCCGGCACCAGGAGCTGCTCAGCAGATGTGTCCCCTCTCCTCCACGGCCCCGGCGGGCGGCCCGGCCGCGCTCACGCTCACATGCTGTCCGCTGACTGGTGGCAATCCAAGTCCCCCTTCAGCTCCAGGAAGCCCGGCAGCTTCACCCCCGTCTTGCGGTCCACGCACCAGCACTTGCCCCGCTGCCCATCCAGCGCCGGGTGACACTAAAGGGGGGACGGCTTCAGTGAGCGTCCATGGAGCCAGGACAACCCCGGGGGCTTCTGCAGCTCCCACAGAAACCCAGTGCCCGCCGCACACCCCAGCCCCGCAGAGTGCCTCCGCCGTGCAGCCCCCCGCCCTGCCCACCTGCTTGGGGTGGAAGTTGCCGTTGCGGTCGCAGTTGGGGATGGGGATGACGTAGAGGTCCTCGTGTGTCCGTGTCTGTGAGGCCGCCAGTCGCTCCAGCGCGCGGTGCAGCTCGCTCTGACACGAGCCCTGTGCCTGCAGGGAGGGGGCGCTGAGCTCACAGCGGGACACTGCGCGTCCCCCCCACCCCACAGCCCCACTGTCCACCGGCCCCTCTCCTGCCCCGGTGCCCCCCAGTGCTCACGATGGGCCGGGTCTCCTCGCGGTGATGTGGGCTCCCACTGCTGCGCATCTTATTGCCGTTGTTGATGCGCTTCGCCTGCTGCTTCTGCAGGCACTTGCGGTCGTGGATGCTGCAGGGGCTGAAGCTGTTGTTGGGGTGCTCGATCTCCTCCTTCTCTGCAAGGGCACAGCAGGGCTCAGCACTGCAGGGCAGCCCCCAGTGCTCCCCCCACGCAACGCCCCATCCCTGGCCCAGCATTGGGCTGAGACCCCTCACAGCACAGGGAAGGGCTCTCAGGAACTCTTACTGCTCATTCACAGTTTGTTTCCACGCGGCTGTTATTGCAGGGTTGCAATTCACGCCTGGCACATTGCACAGCACTGGGGTGTGCCCTGCCAGCCCTGTGCAGCCACGCACCACCGAGCACTGGGGGGGGTGGTGACCCAGGACACACAGAACACCAGCCAGCCCCCGGAGCCCCCAAAACGGCAGTGGGACCGGGGCTGCGGGGCCCCACCAGGCTCCGCTCGGGGCACACAGCCCCAGCCCCCCACCCCCCTTCCGGGACATGAAAGCAAGGATTCCAGGAATAGGACAGTCCACCTCCTGCTGGCCGGCCCGGGGGGGCGGCGCTTGGCATCCCCGCCTGCGCCCACACGGAGCCAAACTGCAATCCCAGATGCTGGCAGCTGGGAGGGAGCGTCATGAGACCGGGGCTGCTCGGTCTGCAGCGGGCTGCAGGTCCCCCAGCCTCCAGGCCCAGCGATGCCTTCAGGCCACGCACAACTCTTCCTGCTGCAGGCAGGGGTCCGATGCTGTGGTATCAGTGCCTGGAGAAGGGCTGGGCACCGTGTACCTGGCGGTGGCTCCCAGCTGCAGAGGGTCACCGAGCAGCTCCCGGTGCCCGGGTAAAGTTCACAGCGCACCTGGCTGGCAAACCCTTCTCCATCACTGTAATATTTGCTTTTTGTTTAATCTGTCCTTTTTTTTCCAGGAAGCAGCTCATGCCCTTGACATCTGAAACACAAACTTGACATCCACTGCAGCACAACTCCAGGACCCCTGGCAGCCCCGTTCACCGTGTCACATCCCCATGGCACTCTATCATCCCCACGGCAATTTGTCACATCCCTGTGGCACTGTGCTGCAGGCACAGGGACTCAGTTGGGGACGCTGCTCCTCGGGGACACCTGGCGCTGCTGGGGCCACCACGGTAAAGTCCCAGTGCTGCTCCCGTGGAGGGGACACAGGGCGCAGCGTGGCACTGCTCCGCACCACAGCCCGGCCACAGGACCAGAACCCGCCGCTCCCAGCCCAGCCCCCCTCCCCCCTCCAGCCGCCGTCAGTGTCAAATCTCTTGGTTAAATAAAACCAGATGCCAGTAACATTCTCCTGAGGTCCCCAGGAGCGCGGTGCCTCCGGGCAGCACGGCGGCGCTCCGTCGGCACCAGCGCTGCGCTCCCCGCCGCGGCCCCCGGCTCCAGGCCCCCTCCCCGCTGCAGGATGGCTGCGGTTCAGGGCGAGCTCCCACCCGGCCGAGGAGCCTCTCGCCTTCCTGCTGCTGGCAGCGCTCCTGCACTGAGCTGGGCGGCAGAACTCCTTCAAGTGGAGCACAAAGATCTGGGAAAAGCAAATTCCTCAGAGCCGGGAAGGAGACCTGGAGCTCGCGCTGCACCGGCCTTGCACCACCAGCAGCACCACGGGGGCTGCAGAGAGTGGCACAGGGAGGAAACCCCACTGCTGGGTTTGGGGTGCTGTCTCGGGAGGTCAGGGGTTTCCGCCTGGCCCGAGGACAGGAGCAGACATAAGCAAGTCATTCAGCGTCGCCTTCAATTAGCGGGAGCCACAAATGTGGTTAGTCACATGCTGAGCGAGTGATTCATGGCACCGCGCTCCAGCGGGAGGAGAGCCCCGAGGCAGGGAGCGGAGCCCCGGGATGGCGTCTGCAGGACGGGGACAGCAGCGCCGGCCGCACACTGAGCCTGGGGTCAGCTCAGGGACCCCATCCACGCCCCGACAGCCCCAGTGACACCGCTGGGACGGGGCAAGAGAGGCTGCCGGCAGCTTCCACGGAGTCACTTTTTCCCAGACATAACTATTTACCCTTCATTAAGCCACTTGTGGTGCATGCCGGGGGACGTCCTCACCTCTCCTCAGATGCCACCGCAGTGCCCTGGGGCAAACACCAGGGCTGAGCCAGCACCACAGGGCGGTGCCGTGCCACCAGGCACAGCGGGGTGGGAGCGATGCAGCTGCAGCCTCTGCCCCGCTGCTCCAGCAGCACTGGGTGCAGGGAGCAGGGCAGTGCCCCATCCTGCCCCATAGGGCGCCCCAGGCGCAGGGCTCGAGGCCGCCCGCTGTCCCTTCCTGCCACCTGCGGCTCTGCCAGCCAGGCACATGATCCCAGGGCCACCCACAGCCCCAGCGCAGCCAAACCAGCGCAGGAAGCAAAGGAAGAAGCTGCAACTCCATTTCCTAAAGGCTCTGGGAAAAAATGCTGCGTTACACAGGGCAAAGCCAAAACCAACAGGGCTTGGCAGCCCGGTGCAGCCGTGGGCCAGGGAGCGCAGACAGCTTCTGCAGGATGTGGGCTGAGGACAGACGGGCAGCGCAGGGGACCCCCGGCAGCACCAGGCCAAGTGCTCACAGCCAACGCCTGTCCGGGGAGGGGCGGTCGGGGGGGCCCTCACAAAAGGCCTTTGGCACCAGCGATGGGGCACAGCAGGGAGATGGGACGTCCCCCGCCCTGGGAGTCCCAGGTGACGCTGCACAGGAACCCTGGCAGAGGGCCACCCCCTACCTGAACGACAGGGACACGGGGCAGCCGGGCAGAGCCCGCAGCAGCAGGGCCGCAGCCCCAGGGCTCCCCTGGCCCCACCGCCCCACCTGTATGCGGAGCTGTGGCCAGAGCCTCACGTGGGACACATCGACCTGTCTGCGAGGGAAGCAGGTGCCCCACGGCCTCTTTCCTGTTTCCTCCCAGCCGTGCCAGCAGCATCCCCGGGAGTGGAGCACCGGTGCCACCAGTGCACAACAGGAGCTGCTCAGCCAGCTCTGCACCGCCGGACCCTGCCCAGCCCGGGGGCTGCACGGTGCCACCGCCGTGCCAGGAGCGGGTGAGGATGCACAGGTGTGACCCTGTGGTACCCGACCATGACACTGCCACGCTGCGAGCATGTGGGGGTTGTCTGCAGGTGCTCCTCTGGCACCCAACGGCAGCGTTGCCACACCGGGAGCAGGTGAGGGTGGCACAGAGGCGTCCCAGCCGTGAGAACCCGTGCAGCCCAGCCCCGCTCCCTGCACCTTCAGGCTGCCCATCCCGCCGCAGCCCCCCCTCCGAGCCCCCCACTCTGCTCGCCCCAACTGACCGCGGGTGGCACAAATCCCCGCCAGGCACCCCAACCCCTTCCCGCCCCCCGCCCTACCTGGTGGCTGCAGGCTCTCCTGGATGGCCTCGACGTCGGCCAGATCGGTGCAGACGCCCTGCCCGTGCATGAGGGTGTGCAGCGGCCGGGGCACACCGCGGGGCGGGTAGCATCGCAGCCCGGCCCCGCAGCGCGCCGTGTACACCCCGCAGGCGGTGCCCCGGCCGAGCGCGCAGGTCGCGCAGCAGCCGCAGCCCGGCTCCCGCACCAGCTCGGCGCAGCCCTGCGGGGCCTTGCAGCGGGCCAGCCGCTCCTCCGAGCACGGCGGGCACTGGATCGCCTCCTCCCCGCCGCCCCCCGGCCCCGCCGCCGCCGCCGCCGCCGCCGCCAGCAGCAGCAGCACGGCGGCCCCGCGCATGGCGGCCCCGCGCCGCTCCGCTCGGCGTCGGGCTGGCGGCGGGCGCGGGGCGGCGGCGGCGGCCGCTTTATGCGGCCCTGATGGCCACACCTCCCGCAGCCACCGGGGCCACCGGCGGAGCCGCCCCCGTCACCGTGGGGCTCCGGCAGCGCGCGGCGCGGGCACCGGCGGAGCTCCGCCGCCCCGACCTCCCCGGTGCCGCCCGGGGGTCCCCATCCCGCAGCCCTCGTGCCCGCGGCCCCTGCACGACCCCTCCCCGCCCCACCCCGTGCTGCCCCGCAGCCCTCACGAGGCCTGTGTGCTGCCCAGCGCTGAGCCACTGGGACGGACTGGGAGGGACTGGGATAACGGGGATGGGGTTGAGTGGGAAGGGATGGACTGGGATGGAGTGGTGTGAACAGGGATGGGATGGACTGGCATTGTCTGGGGTGGGATGGGATGGAAGAGAGAAACTGGGGCGAGATTGGGATGAATTGGGATGGTATGGGATGAACTGAGAAGGGATGGATTCAAATGGGATGGGATGGGATGGACTGAGATGAACCAGGATGGATGGGGATAACTGGGATGTATTGGGATGGACCGCGATGGATTGAGATGGAACGGACTGGGGCGGATTGGGGTGGACAAGAATGCAGTGGGATGGACTGGGACAGACTGGGAGGCTGCACCGCGCGAGACAGCAGCTGGAGACCAGGTCCGAGCACGGGCCGAGCCCCGGGGCTGCCCCGGACCCCAGCGCCCCGCAGCGCCCAAAGCTGCGAACTGCGGAGCGCTGGTAGGGGGCGGCTGCGGGGAGGGAGCGGCGGGACGGGGCTGCGGGGCGGTGCGTGCACCGCGGGGAGCACGGGGAGCCACAGCGTGCGGGGCTATGGCCTGCAGCCCGGGGGGGCAGGAAACCATAGAACCACAGGACCACACAACCACACAACCACAGACCACCCGGAGCTGGGAGGGACCCACGGGGATCACTGAGTCCAACTCCGGCTCCACACAGCAGCACCCAAACCAAACCCAATGTCTGCGAGTGGTGTACCAACACTGTGAGCTCAGGCAGCCGTGTTCCCTACCCAGCCTGGAAGGTGCAGAACCTTTTCCTGACACCCAACCCAGCTCCAGCACCGTGGGGAAAACAGCGTGCCGGGCACAAGCACGTCCCATGGGGCCCCATCCATCCCCCACGGACCGGGCGGAGCAGTGGGAGCTGTGACAGCGCTCTGCACCACACAAGAGCAATTAACGGTCATTAGGCACTCGGCCATCATCTGTGGCTCTACCGCAGGCTGAGCCTCACAGGCAGGATGTGCCACCAGCTCCGTGTACCACCAGCTCAGCGTGGCTCAGAGGGACCAAACATCAGCACCATTTGTTTCATTTGCCCTCTGTATACAGACAGCAGGGAGGGAGGTGCAGAGCAGTGACAAAAGACACCTCTGCTCAGTGCCTGCAGCCTGGCTGTGCTCAGAAGGGGCTGAGCCCACCGCAGCCCCCTGAGCTCACCTCCCACCCTGCGCTCACACTGCAGTGTCAGCTGTGCCACTCTGGCTGCTCCCAGAGCTCCTTCCCTCCCCACACCATGAGCAGGGCAGCACCAGCTGGCAGAGGGATGTAGGCAGGGCTGGTGCCCCCCATGCTCCCCAGATCCCTCCTCCCCTCCTAGCAGAGCGGGGGCCACACAGCCCACAGCCCCTGCCCTGCCTGGCACAGCCGCGGGGCACACGGTGGCCGTGACTCAGGGTAGAGGCGCCAGCCTTGACACAGCGCCTGAGCCAGGGCCAAACCCAAACAGGTGCCCGGCCCTGCGGCAGCCTCAGCTCTTTATCAGACCTTGGCAGCACCACGCGCCCGCCGGGGAGGCTGTTGTGTCTGCAGGGCTGGAGGGAGCGGGCGCACGGGGAGCAGGGATGTGTGAGCTGTGCAGCCCCAGGGGCTGTTCCTCATCTCTGCCAGGCATGGGGCCTCCGGGTCCCCAATTCCAGCACCTTCCTGCCCCATGAAGAAGGCAGGCGTACCCCACTGCCATGCAGCCACCACCCCGAGACGCTGCAGGGGAGTCCCAGCTCCCAGCTCTGGATCTCTGGGGTTCCACTATCCCCCTATGACACCCAGAAGCTCCAAAGCCATCACAGCACCTCAGAGGGGCTGTGGGTTCCAGTAATGCAGTGTTGCAGGGGCAGGAGGTGTCTCAGAGAGAGCTGCAGCACCCCCAGCCGAGGGCAGGTGGGCTCTGATGGAGCAGGGGGTCATGGGCTGCATGCATCCCTGGTGGGACGCTGCTCCTTGCTGTGCCAGTGCCCTGCTCCCAGCCAGCCCCTTCCCGCACTCCCTCATGGTTTTACTCCCATTTCCAGGCAGCATCTCCTCCTCCAGACCCCTCTCCCTGACCTGGCTCCCTTCCCAGACCTCCCATGTGCCCTCGCTGCCCCTGCCCCGCACCCTCACTGTAAGCACTCAGCCCCATGCTGGATGTAGCCTGCGGGGCGGGGATGCTGGGGGGGTGAGGGGGCGTGTCGGGGTCCACCATGATAACAGCGGGGGCTGTGCCAAGGCATCAGGAGCAGACGGCACAGACGAGCAGGATGAGGCAGACCCCCCTGTCCTCGGCACCCCAGGGCTGCAGCATGAGGCCGGGGGGTACCCCACGCCTCCTCCCTGCGCTCTGCATCCTCTCAGTGCTGGCCGGGCTTCTGCCCCACGGCACGGCCCAGTGGTTCTACCCACTGGGCTCAGAAGACACCACTCCAGAGCCCGGCACCAGCCCCGCAACCCCCACACTGCCCACCCTGGGTGGGGAGGAAGGTAGGTGCACACCCCAAGCTCCCGGATCCAGTGAGGAGGGGACACTGCCATGCACTGGGAGTGGGGAGCACCTTGCTGCCCACATCCCCATCCTGCAGGTGCTGCTGATGCGGAGCCCATGAAGAAGCTGCCGCTGAGCAAACCCCCGTTGGGAACGGCCTCAAGGAGACGGGAGCCCTCCGCCAGGACCAAGGGCCAGGGCCGTGCCCTGCTGCGCACACAAGCCCAGGTGCCCATCCCTGGCAGGAGCTGCATCCCACGCCCCCCATCCCCACCCCGAGCCCCCAGCCCATGCCAGGCCCGCTCTGCATCCTTCCCCTTATCAGCACCCGGCACAGCACAGCCACAACAGTGCATCCCACGCCGGGCTTCATCCTTGGAAATGCTTTCCCCCCTCTGCCCCTTGGAGAGGAGACCCCGGAGCCCCTGCACAGCTCGCAGGGCGCAGCACCCCCTGAACCCCACTGGCTGCGTGCTGAGCTCTGCCCCTCTGCCCTAGCACAACCACCCCACGGCCACCCCGCAGATCTTTGAGGGCAGCGCAGACGAAGAGGAGTTCCTGCAGATCAAGGTGCGGAAGGGGTCTGGGGGGGCTGAGCTGAGCACAGCTGAACACGGGGCAAGGATGGGGCTGCAGGGGTCTCATGCTCAGTGCTCCTCTCTCCTGCACAGACCACGCCAAAGGGGCTGCCCCTGCGCTTGCCCTCAGCCCCCGGGCTGGATGTGACCCTGCAGGTGAGGGGGGGTTGGTGCCGATTCCCCCCATCCCCCATCCCCACAGCTCACAGCTCACTCCCCTCCAGATGCACAACGGCTCCAACTGCATCTGCCCTGCGCGCCCCGGCCCTCCCGGCCCCAAGGTACGGAGGGGGTGCTGAGGAGGGGTCAGGGGGGCTTGGGGATTTGCATGGAGAGACCCCAGGGCTCTGTTCACCTTTTTTGCTCTGGATTTGGATTCTTGCTTCGGAGTGTGCATTGCAGGGACAGTCCCGCTGTCCCCCAGCACGGGGCAGGAGCCAGGCTCCATCTTCATCCCAACAGGGAGAGAAAGGCGACCGCGGGTTCCCTGGGGAGCGGGGCCAGCCGGGGCTGTCTGGGGAGAGAGGGAAGACAGGCAGCCCGGGGTTGCCGGGTCACCAGGGGCCTCGGGGACCCCCTGGACCACCAGGACCTCCAGGGCCACCAGGACCACCGGGTGGTGGCGGAGCCAGGAGTCCACCCGCACCCGCAGCGCTTCCCAAGGAATCAGAGAGAGAGGTGAGAGGTGGGGAGGAGGCATCTGGGGTGAGAGGCATGGGTGGGTGATGGAAGGATGGGGGGGGTGATGCCGGGATGGGTGGGCAGTGCTGGAGCTGCTGTGGGGTCCATCCCCTGCTGGACCTGCAGGGATGGGCAGGGCAGGGAAACACAGCTGCAGAGGTGGGTAGGGAGCCCACAGGACGTGACACTGCCATTCACCAATGCCACTCTCTCCCTTCTCCCTCCACCCCGACAGCTGGGAGCAGCCAGCCCCACTGGAAAGCCAGGACCCCCCGGTGCCCCAGGGCTGCCTGGCCCCCCCGGCCCACCTGGCTATCCAGGCCATGAAGGCTCTCCAGGGCTCCCTGGGCGGGAGGGGCAGCCTGGCCCCCCTGGCCCACCAGGGGCTGTGGGACCACCCGGGTTCCCAGGGAGTGAAGGAGCTCCGGGATCCCCAGGCTTGGCTGGGCCCGATGGTCCCCCGGGGGCTCCGGGACTCCCAGGCACACAGGGACCCCCCGGGGCACCCGGGCATGAAGGGCCTCCCGGCCCCCCAGGACCTGCATCATTCCCTGGCAAACCAGGGCTCCGAGGGGAGCCGGGATTCCCAGGATTAAAGGTAAGGAGGGGTCCCAGGGGGGGTTCCAGCCTTTCTACCCGCAGACCCCGGGGGATGGGATGGGGCAGCAGGATGCATCCAGCTCCATGCTCTGCTGCTGCGGGGCCCTGGGGAGACGTGAGACTCATTGCCCCATGTGCTGCATCCCGGCAGGGTGAGAAGGGCGAGCAGGGGCTGCCGGGCATGCCGGGGAGCCCTGGCCGCACGGGGGAGGTGGGAGCCCCAGGGATGCCCGGTCCTATGGGACCACCAGGGCCTCCGGGCAACTACAGGGTGAGTACAGGGCTGGGGGTGCTCAGGGTGGTCGCAGTGGCCAGCGCTCACCCTGTACATCCCATCGTCCCAGTGTGAACCACGCCATGCTGGGCACCATGGAGCGGCTGGCCCACCAGGTCCCAAGGTGAGCAGAGCAACGGGCATGGGTTTGGGGTGCTCATGAGGCTGGGATCGCCTGCATCAGGGTGCCTATGGGACCGCTCTGCTTTCTTCCAGGGTGAAAAGGGAGATCCAGGAGAACGGGTTTGTACGGGATGTTGCACGGGGGAGCTGGGGGGGGGGGGGGTGGAGGGGTGGGTGAGTTGCACCATCTCCTGCAGCACATGCACACTGCACACCCGGCATGTGCCCTTCCCCTCCGCCCTGACCCTGCATCTCTGTGCCCCCCAGGGGTGCTGCTATGGGGAGCCCGGCTGCAAACCAGGACACCTCCCATTCCCCGGCCCTGGCAGCCAGCCCAGCGCCTGGTACCAACCGGTGAGTCCTGGGGTGGGGGGTGGCAGGGGGGGGGGCAGGAGGAGCTCAGCCTCCATCTGCTCGTGCTCCCTTTGCAGCACAGCAAGGAGGAGCCGGATATCTACGGAGCAATCATTCCCCACGTGAGAGATTGCACCCAGCGTGACACAGAGCCGCCCACCCCAGGAGCGGCACCAAACTGCCCCAAATCTCCACACTGCTCTTCCTGCAGGGTCCTCGAGGTCCCCCTGGCCCCCCTGGTCCCCCCGGCCCCCCTGGAGCACCAGGACTCCTCTACCTCAATGTAAGGCCGTGCACAGGCGGCGCACACCTCCTTGCTGCAGTGCACAGTGAGTGTGCACAGTGCGAGGCTCTCCCCGTGCATCCTCCTGTCTCTGCTCACAGCGGGTGTACCCCATGCGTGGACAGCAGCCCTGCAAGCAGCCGGTAAGCTCGTTGTCCCCTCCCTGTGAGCTGTCACCGCCGTGCACCTGTTTCCCAGCAGCAGTTACAGCCCCGTTTGCATTCACAGGTAGCAGCCAGCGCAGCCTGGGCAGGGGGTAAGGGGCTCTCCGGGTATTTGGGTGAACTCCCGCCTCCCTGGAAGTGCCTTTTGCAAAGCTTCATACCCTTGCACCAGGGCCGTGGGGTTGTCCTGGTGCCCCCGTGGTGATGGGGTGCCCCGTGGCCCCAACCCTACCCCTAAACCCAACCCCAACCCAATCCAATCCCAGTCCTACCTTTAACCCAAACCCTCCCCAGCTCCTCCAGATGCTGATACTCCCTACCCAGAGCCGCTGGAGCCCAGCGCCAACCTCCAGGTGCGTGGGGGGCTGTGCCCAAGGGTGACCCCCAATGTGTAGGCAGCTCCCCCTGGGCAGGGGGGTCAGCTGGGCCCTGACCCCTCCCCCCCCTTTGTCCCTCCCAGCGCCAAACGTGGGTGTTCAGGTCAAAGGAGCTGATGCTGAAGTCCAGCAGTGCCATCCCTGAGGGCAGCCTAGTCTACGTGCGGGAGGGGAGCAGCGCCTTCCTGCGCACCCCCCGGGGCTGGAGCAGGCTGCTGGTACCGTGCCGGGGTAGGGGGGGGCGTGACACACTGTGGCCGGCCCCATCTAACTGCCCTTCTGCAGCTGGAGGACTCGGAGTTGCTCTTTGCGGGTGACGACCCCTCCGCCTCCACGCCGCAGTACCAGGTGAGGCAAAGGGACAGACCCCCGTGGGGGGTGCACCCCTGGGACTGCCCTCCCCTCTCTGTGCAGGAGGCAAAGCAGGCACAGACACGAGGTCCCGACACAGAGCCACCCTCGGGGGCCCAGGCAGACTCACTGGTGAGCAGAGGGATGGAGGTGGCACCAGGAGACCCCAGGTGGCAGTGGGATGAGGAGGAGGATGCACCCTGGGCACTGAGACTGCTGTCCCCAGGTGTCCCCACTATTGCAGGTCCTGAAGGAGGATGGAGCTGGGCTGCCCAGCACCCTGCCGACCACCGCTGCCCCCAGGATGCCCTCTGTAAGCGTTGCACCATTTCCTGGCCCCTTCCAACCCCACGGTGCCTGGGAACCCCCCCCGCGCATCCGTGGATCTGCATAGGAAAAGAGATCTCCATGCCCAACGCAGGGGGCTGCAGTGCCCCATGGGGTGCGGGATGATGGCACACACCCTGGGAGCCCCGACCCCCCATGCTCTGCCACCTGCTGTCCCTGTAGCTCCGTCTGGTGGCCCTGAACGTGCCCCTCTCCGGGGACATGAGCGGCATCCGCGGTGCCGACCTGCAGTGCTACCGGCAGTCACAGGAGGCCCAGCTCTACGGCACTTTCCGGGCATTCCTGTCAGCCCCCAGCCAGGACCTGGCCTCCATCGTCAAGAGGACAGACAGGACCCTCCCCATCGTCAACCTGAAGGCAGGTGGCCTTATCCCCGAGGGGTCAGGTGTCCCCCCAGGAAGCACGGGCTCTCTGTGTGTTTTCCTTCCGATGCAAACCCAGAGCCATTGCAGTGGGGACAACGGGCTTTGAGGAACGTTTGCCCCCCGCCCCCAGCTCAGTGCCACCCCCGTGTCCCCAGGGCCAGCTGCTGGCTCGCTCCTGGAGCTCCCTCCTGCAGAGCCAGGCTGGAGCCACCCTGCGGAGCCCCATCTACACCTTCAATGGGCGCAACGTGCTGACGGATGCCCTGTGGTGAGTCCCGGCCCCACACATCCACGGCTTCACACAAAGGCGCAAAGGGTGGGAGGACGGGGAGGGCTCCCCAGGGCTCCCCGGGGTTCCCCGTCATCCCGTCGCCGCTTGCAGGCCCCGCAGGCTGGCATGGCACGGATCCACGCTGCGGGGTGGCCATGCCCAGCGCCGGGACTGCCAGGGCTGGCGGAGCTCCGGCCCCGGGGAGGGCCTGGCGGCCCCGCTGGGTCAGGGCAGGCTGCTGGCCGGGCAGCGGCACAACTGCTCCGAGGCGCTGGCCGTGCTCTGCGTGGAGGTCGCCTTCCCGTACCGCCACATGTGGTGATGGCCGCGGTGCCACCGAGCCCCGGAGCGGGGGGGGGGCTGCGGCTGGGAGCAGCGGGAGGACGTCGTCCCGTCCGTGCGCAGCCACCCCTGCGCCTCCAGCAGCGCCCGCGTTCACATTTCCCTCAGAAAAAATAAAAGACGAGGAAAAGCTGGAGTCTGGGGCCATGCTCAGCTTCCCTTTGTTCCACTGAAGGGACCTCACTTGGGACGCCACCCAAAGGCCACCAGCTGCACGGACGGGCACGGCGGGATGAACGCCATGAGCCCGGGCTATGGGTACAGCGTGGGGCTGCGATGCTGCCCTGGGACTGCGGACGTTGCCGTGGGGCTGAGGATTGGGGGGGGCGGGGGGGTGTTGTGCGTGGGGGAGCACCGTGGAGACCGTGAGGTCACAGCACAGCTCCGCACCAACAGCCGTCAGAGCAGCAGCACTGCGGGCTCTCCTGGCGTTGGCAGCGCGATGCGTGCGGCAAAGGCAGCGTCCCCGGAGCTACAGAGCGGCGGGCAGGCAGCGCTGGGCAGCGGGCTGCGCTGAGCGCTCCCCCCGCGGGGGTGGCTGTGGGGGCAGAGGAGCTCAGCGCCTCTTTGGGGCAGCACAGGCCAGCCAGCAAGTCCCAGTGCTGCCCTGGGGGCTGCCCAGTGCGGCCCAGCGTGCCTATCGTCCTCATCCGAGCCTGTCCAGTGGGTCCCTACGGCCCCCAGCCCGCCCCGCTCTCCCGCTCGGCCCCGCCGCGCATCGCACCCCGCCCGACCCTCCAAACAGCAACGACTGAGCGTGTGCCGGGATCCGGCCGCGCAGCGCCCTCCCTCCTCGCTCCTCTATTGGTCACCGGCTCTGCCCATCAAGCAGCCGCCCCTCCTGACTGGCTGGTTTTGAAAGAGCGGAGCGCCTCGCGATCCGCGAGGAGGAGGCAGGGGCGGGCCGTACCTCCCCGCCGTCCATCAGCGATTGGCTGCTTTCAGGGGGCGGCGCGCGGGGATTGGCGGAGCGTTTCGGCGGGCCCGGCGGAGGTTTGAAACGCGCGGCGCCGTTACTGGCCGCCATCGCTCCGCTCAGCGCCCCGCCGCCATGGAGCTCCTGGACTCCCCGGCGCCGCTCCGAGTGCGTGCGGGACCGCCGCGCCCCTTCCTCCCCCTCCGCCCCCGCCCCTCCCCCGCGGGGTTCCGTGCCTCCCCCCCGCCCCTCGCTGCCCGCCGTCCCCGAGTCTCTCCCCCACCCCCGGGCCCCGCTCAGCTCCGCTCTCTCCCGCGCAGCCCCTGCACGACAACCCCCGGCTGCCCAAAGCCGATGGCGCCCAGAAGCGGCTCTCGGTGGAGCGCATCTACCAGAAGAAGACGCAGCTGGAGCACATCCTCCTGCGGCCCGACACCTACATCGGCTCCGTGGAGACCGTCACGCAGGTGGGTGCGGGGCCGGGCCGGGCGCTCACGGCAGTGCCCGGTGTATGCGGCTCCTTCTTCTTTTCAGCAAATGTGGGTGTTTGACGAGGACGTGGGCCTCAACTGCAGGGATGTAACCTTCGTGCCCGGCCTGTACAAGATCTTCGACGAGATCCTGGGTGAGTGCTGCCGAGCAGCGGGCCCTCTGTAGGACGCAGCCACTGTGTGTCACGTATCCCGTTTAAGCCCTCAGTTTTCCTTTTAATGCTGTCTTGTAGCGTCCTTCTTTGTAACTTGCCAAACATCTGCATTCCGAGGAGATAACTGGTAGCTTTGCGTTGGATTATTGCATTTGTTCTACTGAAACCCCCTGTGATTTACACCTTTCGTTATGGTTTATGTCTTTTGTCTTGCTGGAGAATACACTCTAATAAAAATCATCTTTCCCTTCCAGTCAATGCTGCAGACAACAAGCAGAGGGATAAAAGCATGTCCTGCATCAAAGTTACGATCGATCCGTGAGTGCTGGTTTTGTCCAATGCCTTCCCCACTCAGCTGGTTCATTCTCTCACTCCCTGGCTGCCCTGATATGTTGATGTAGGTGCTGCAGAGCTCTGTGCTGAGGCCTATTTACGTTAAACCCACCGTGGTTCATGGGCTGTAAAAGCCTCATTCCTTGTGTGCTTTCTCGATCTGCTGCAGAGCACAGACTGCTGAGATGCCAGGCTGTGGTCGTTGCTATTGTGGCGACTTTTCACGTTTTCATTCCACCACTGAACACTCGCTTTCTGTGCGGTGGTCCATTTTATTGGTGCTCTGCAGGTCTGAAACTGGAGGGGTTTTTGTAGACTTGCCCTCCCTCTGCTGGCTGCTGCCGCAGTTGCTGAACAGAAATCCGTTGTAGATGAAATGGTGGCCTTTCCCTGGAGATCTTGTGTGTTTGTTTCAGAGCTCGGTCACCTGCAGCCTTACAAACATGCTTTCCTCCTCCAGAGAGAATAACACCATCAGCGTGTGGAACAATGGGAAAGGCATTCCAGTCGTTGAACATAAAGTGGAAAAGGTCTATGTGCCAGCACTCATCTTCGGACAGCTGCTGACATCCAGCAACTATGATGATGATGAGAAGAAAGTCACAGGTAGGGAACTCTGCAGAACATGCAGATATACCTGGGCAGCCTGACTGGTGTGATCTGTGAGCTGAAGTGCCTCCTGTAAGTAACTGGTGTTAATTAAATATGGTTTTATAGTGGCTGCAGGGTTTGTGGGACAGTGTTTATTGTTAGTCGTACTTGGTGCTGGAGTGAATGAGCTCTTGTTGGTCTGGAGTTCTCTCCGGTGGTTTTGAGCAAAGGTAACAACTCAAGCATGTTTTCCTCCTAAATCCAGGTGGGCGAAACGGTTACGGAGCCAAACTGTGCAACATATTCAGCACCAAATTTACTGTGGAGACTGCGTGTCGTGAATACAGAAAACTGTTCAAGCAGGTATGAACGCTTCTGGTTTCAGTGAGGTTGTACCTGAGATGTGCAAATAAGACTTGAGTTTTTCCTTTATAAATCTAGGTGTCATTGCTGCGACTAGAATAAGCCTGGTCTGCAGCTACTGGGCCAACAATTGTAGTTCAGGCAGATAATGAGATGAGGAGACATGATCAGAATCTAATATTTAACCAGTGCTTTTTTCCTTAAAGCATTTAAAACTCAGCTTGCTGCTGTTAGAAACTGCGCTGGTCTCTTGTGTTTGTCACACTCACAAAAACTCATCTCCTCAGACCTGGACAGACAACATGGGGAAGGCCGGTGAAATGACGCTGAAGCATTTTGATGGAGAAGATTACACGTGTGTCACTTTCCAACCTGATCTGTCGAAATTCAAAATGACCATTCTTGACAAGGACATTGTAGCACTGATGTCTCGGAGAGCGTATGATATTGCTGGATCCACGAAGGATGTCAAGGTTTTCCTGAATGGGAAGAGGCTGCCTGTAAGTGAGCATTTAAACGGGACGGGAACATCTGTATTTCTCCTGACATTTAACCAGTGAGGTTTTGTTGAAGCAATTTACGCCATTACGCATAATAAAGTAAAAGCTTGCCAAGCGGCTTTTCCTACCAGCTTTTCAGGGGGATGTGCATTAAGTATTTATAGGAGCTGTTACAACTGAGTTGTCTGCTTTCATTTGTAGGTGAAAGGATTCCGCAGTTACGTGGACCTCTATCTGAAGGACAAAGTGGATGAGACTGGAAATGCACTTAAGGTTATTCATGAGGAAGTGAATTCCAGGTGGGAAGTGTGCTTGACTTTAAGTGAAAAAGGCTTCCAGCAAGTCAGCTTTGTCAACAGCATTGCCACCACAAAGGTAATTCTTTCGCTCCTGTACTCACGTTCGCTTCATATGCTTTGTTATTGGCTCTGTTTTGTTTCAGTGGAGTCACCTCGAGTTCTTTGGTCCCGCTTTCCCCTAGGGTGGCAGGCACGTTGATTACGTAGCTGACCAGATTGTGACTAAACTCATTGATGTTGTGAAAAAGAAGAATAAAAACGGAGTTGGAGTGAAACCGTTTCAGGTACGATGTCAGAATTCCTAATTAAAGAAGCCTCATATATTCCAGTTTAAGCCAACAAACCGTATTCCCTTTGTTTAGCTGAAGCAGAGTGCTCTGAGTCAGTAAGGAAGCATTACAGCTCAGTAGCTGTTAGATGTTGTTTAGTAGGAGGGCTGCTGATGTCTTGACATCCCAAATCCCGTAAGGTTGTGAATGCTCATTAGCTGTCCTAAATTCTGCCAAAAGACATCCAGGAAAGTACGAAAATCACGCAGCAATAATTGAACTTGTTTTCCTCGCTGCGTGATCCTGACAGGTGGATCTCAGAAAGAAGACACTGCTGTTCCAGGGAGTGGAGCCTGAGCAGTTCGTAATGCTCGTCTTATTTACCTGCAGGTGAAGAATCACATGTGGATTTTTGTGAATTCCTTGATTGAAAACCCAACCTTTGACTCTCAGACTAAAGAGAATATGACTCTGCAGGCAAAGAGCTTTGGTTCAACATGTAAACTGAGTGAGAAATTTATCAAGGGTGTAAGTATCGGTGTGTGTGTGTGTGTGGGTAATTGACACGTCTGTAAAGCTACAACTTATGCTTAGCGTGGCAAATACATTGCTTGCAAAGTCAGGAATTAAAGGAAAACATTATAACTTAAAGCTTTTCCCACGGTTGATTTTGTTCTGTAATTTTGCTTGGGCATTGCAGGCAGTTGGCTGTGGCATTGTTGAAAGTATCCTAAACTGGGTAAAATTTAAAGCTCAGACCCAGCTGAATAAGAAATGTTCAGCTGTGAAGCACACCAAGATTAAGGGCGTTCCTAAACTGGATGATGCCAATGATGCTGGTAAGTGTTTCACATCCTTTGTAGCCGTTTGTTCAGAAACACAAAACATTTGCTCACCAGACAAATGAAACAATCACCTAAAGAAAATGACAGCTTGTGCTCGTTTTGCATTGCAGTATGTGCAGTGCAGCCAGCCCTGTATGTTCCATGGCGTCTCATGACACTTGCATGCTAGCCTTGACTTCACTTCTTAATTTGAAGACTTGGGTTTTTGTTTTTTGTTTTTCAGGCAGCAAGAATTCAATAGATTGTACGCTCATCCTGACCGAGGGGGACTCAGCCAAAACGCTGGCTGTCTCTGGTTTAGGAGTGGTTGGTAGAGACAAATACGGAGTATTTCCGCTTCGTGGGAAAATGCTCAACGTCAGGGAAGCTTCTCATAAACAGGTTAGTGGGAAGACCTAAACAGCCTGTGCTGGGAGCTGTGGTGTGCTTCACGTCATGCAGTGCGGGTACAGCTGAGGGCTTTTGATACTGGAGCTCAAAGGTATGGGTCAAAACACGTTCAGGTTGCCTTTCTGATAAAGCAGGAATACTGAGCAAATCCTGTGCAGTGCTTTGCCTGGAGGGGAAGCATTTGTGCTGTGGGCTAGGAAATGTTTGAAATGGCCTTGAGAAATGTACAAGTGAGACACTGGATTAGAATTGATGAGATGCTCGAACCAGAGGAAACTGTGGGAAGGCAGAGCACGGTTAGAGGTCTACACCTGGTGGACATTTTCGCTGTTTTGAGTCTGGTAGAAAAGTTGTTATTCTTTGTGATCTTTTCCAGATAATGGAAAATGCTGAAATCAACAACATCATCAAAATTGTGGGTTTACAGTATAAGAAGAATTACGAAGATCGAGAATCTTTGAAGAGCCTTCGCTATGGGAAGATCATGATTATGACAGATCAGGTTAGGCTCGCTAAAATTCAAAACTGGGAGAAGAAAAAGCGCTGGGATACAGAGGAAAGAGGAGAATACCGCCTTTCTGCTGCTCTCGTGTCTGTCTGAACTCATCTCTATCATGCCGTATTTCAGTGGGCCTTAACGTGTTTTCAGATAGGAAAGACGGGGGGTGACATTACCGAGTTGCTACGTACTGGTTTTGCAGTGTGCTGATAGAAGGTCCTTCATACATTCGTTCACCACAAACGTGCCTCTTCTTTCTGTTAACTTTCAGTACTCAAAGCATGGCCACTTTGGAACTGAAAGTTAATAGTTCTCAGTCACTGGGACTGCGTGTATCCTCGTTATTAAAGTAACAACTGGCACGGCCATCAGGGCCCTGGTTAAATTTCTACTTCTCTCCAAAATAAAACCACAAAACAGGATCAAGATGGATCTCACATCAAAGGTTTGCTGATTAACTTCATCCATCACAACTGGCCTTCTCTTCTAAGACACAACTTCTTGGAGGAATTTATTACCCCCATCATAAAGGTAAGGGCTGAGGAGGTGAAGGAATGGGATCCTGTTGGGCCATGTCTGCCTCACATTTCACAAGTAACATCTTCATTCATTTTAGGCCTCTAAAAACAAAGAAGAAATTGCATTCTACAGCATTCCTGAGTTTGAAGAATGGAAAAACAGTACGCAAAACTACAACTCATGGAAAATCAAGTACTACAAAGGTTCGTAGGAAACCTTAAATGGCGAAGGCAAGGAAGAATGTTCGTTATTAGATTAAGTTTTCCAGCTTCGGCAGAAAGGGTTTGGAGCAGGTGGCCTCCAACATTCGCTTCCCTCCTAAACTGTTCTGAATTGCTGCATGCTGATAAGCGAGCTGCCAGCTGCGGAACAACAACTGGGTGGTGAGGAATCTCTTCCAGGTTGCAGGTATTGGTTTCAGACACCTATGGAGGTTCCAGACAAAGATCTAAAAGTGCAACTGCTCGGTTGTCTTCAATTCCTACAGCTTCTGTGCTACCTTACATCCCCATAAAGGTTTTAATAAAGCCATCTTCACGCTGTACATTTATGTGATGTATTACAGAAATTGGATTTAGTAACGCCTTCCTTTGAAGTGCAACTTAATTTAAACAAGAAATTAGGACTGACTAGTGTTGGTTCTGCAGGTTTGGGTACCAGCACGTCGAAGGAGGCTAAGGAATACTTTGCAGATATGGCTAGACATCGAATTGGCTTCAAGTACTCCGGTCCAGAAGATGATGCTGCCATCACCCTGGTAACTTACACTTGACTTAATTGCTGATTTACTGCCTTTGGTATTTTGCTGTGTATTTTCTCTTAAAATGCTCTCAGAGGCCTTTGGGCTTGAGATGGTCTCTTTGTTACCAAGGCTACAGCCTCAGTTTAACCAGTAGAAGCAAATCTGCCCACAGACCTCAGGCCAAGAGCACCCTTTCAATGGTGGCTTTTAAATATAGCTCAGAACAAAGTAACCACTACAAACCAATTGACATTTTCAGACACAATAGTAAATATTCCTTCAACATTATTCTGCATGTTCTGCTGCAGTTTCCTCTGAGCCAAACCTCTCCTTTCTCCTCTAGAATTTTTTCTCCTGAAATGGTTCACCAGCAGATTTAAAACAGTCCTCACTTTTATGAACCGTGCCACCCTACGGAGACACATCGGCTCTTCTCAGTTCTCACCTATTAGACAGTGCCAAAGACTGAGCTTCTTTTTTTCCTCCAAAATATTAATTAACGAGGAAATCTACTTCAGTTTTCTGTTATTCTGTTAAAGTTTCATACAGTTAAACCCAGCTGTTGTGTCTCTTACAGACTGGTGGAAATTTAATGTATTCAGCTCCAAGAATCTGTTATTGCACTTCTCAGGCTCCTAAGTCAGCCTGCTTTCTGTGTTCTTCTCCTGCTTAAACTCCTCCTGTGTGCTTTCCTTTTCTTTAGTGTTCCAGTAGGGCACACAGAATGTCCCAGAACTGAGTTATTTCTCACTTTGCAACACAGGCCTTTAGTAAGAAGAAGGTAGAAGAGCGAAAGGAATGGCTGACTAATTTCATGGAGGATAGAAGACAGCGGAAGCTGCATGGACTGCCAGAGGTAAAAGGTTTATGTCCATGAAGGAATTTGGTTCCTGTTTCCCCGTTCTCAGTTTAATTCCGACAAGCTAGGGCTGGATGCAGCGTAGTCACTGGGTTACACACGGGGCAGACATAATGCTTTGGGATTTTGCAGACCTGCTGCTCCTTTTTGCACTGTGCAACCTCAGTGCCAATGAGTCGATCATTCTTTTCATTTCTAACTCTTTCAAATTACTTTATTCAAAAGGGAGATGGCAGCGTGAGCAGAACCAGCTGAAGGTGTTTCAGGGGAAGCATCATTTTGTTTTTCCACGCTGAGAATGTCATCACTTGAGCTGTGTTTACCTGTAGTCTTACCAGGAGCTTCCATTTTAGTGAAACTAGCCAAGCGTGAGCTAAGAAACAGGTTAAGCCTTGTTAAAATAAAAACTCTCTTGCATTTGTTTTTCTTAGGACTACCTGTATGGGAAAGATACTAATTACCTGACATACAACGACTTCATCAACAAGGAGCTGGTCCTGTTCTCAAACTCAGATAATGAAAGATCGATCCCATCTCTGGTTGATGGTAAGTTATTTCATGACAAGGATTCCATATAGGGCTTTCCCACGACGTGCCGAGGGGATGGTTTGGTGTGTCCCACCAGAATGGGTCATTTGGTGAGATTTCAGGGTTTGTGTTCCGGACTCCACTTCCTGCCTTCCAAGTTTTTTAACCTTTGGATTAAATGTCTTTTCCTCTCTGTATTTAACTCTGGTGGTGCAGAATCTTCAGGTCTCTGAGTTACTGTTAGTCTCTAGAGAGCAGAAGCTAAGTGAAACATATTGCAAGCTCTAAACACGAGGTCTTTTTTTTTCTCTCTATGCAGGTTTGAAGCCAGGCCAGAGGAAAGTTCTGTTCACGTGTTTCAAAAGGAACGACAAACGGGAGGTGAAGGTTGCTCAGCTGGCTGGTTCTGTAGCTGAGATGTCCTCGTACCATCACGGTGAGGTAAGAGCCCGTTCTCGTTGTGCAAAATGCTTTAAAAAAAGCAGAAATATTTCAATTTCATGAGATTGGCCGCCGTGCCCCTCTTAGCTGCAGCTCAGGGGAACGCGTTTCGTTAAGAAAACAGAACGAGAAAAACCTGCTTTATTTGTGACGGATCTGGGAGGATATCTGTTATTAGCTGAATTTATCTTCTGTACTGGTTCTGTTCTTAGCGTAAATTTTACCTTCATGTTGTCCCCTCAGTGAGGAATTACGCTTTTGTAACTGTGAACCTCCTTTCTTGCAGGCGTCGCTGATGATGACGATCATAAACCTAGCTCAGAACTTTGTGGGCAGTAACAACCTCAACCTGCTGCAGCCCATCGGGCAGTTTGGCACAAGGCTGCATGGTGGGAAGGACTCTGCAAGCCCTCGATACATCTTTACAATGCTAAGGTTGGCATTGAAGCGTTCTTACAGTCTTAAGTATTTTCAGCACTGTTACAAGGCTCCATTTAACAGCATTTAAAATGAAAAGTAATGTTTTCCCTTAGAGTCTCTAAAACTGCACATTTGAATACAGAAGAGCGGCCACGGTTTGTGGGACTTCGATTCTAGCTCCATGTGTGAACTTGGTTTGCTGTCCTGCAGAACAGATAGGAATAGCATGGAATGCAGAAGTGAGAGCAAAACCAATGTGGGGAGACTTTTGGGTAGGATAAGAAACTTGAATTGAGAGAGTTGTGTTCTAGTATCTTAAAGTGCAGCGTGGTGTCTCATTTATACAAAGTGCCAACTTTGGGCTTGCACAGTGTGCCAGGTGGGGGCTGATGAGACTGCTCAAGACGCAGCCCTTGTCTGAGTGTTACTCCAGAAGCCTTTTTTCCTCACAAACACCCGGACTGGTTCATATGGGAAAAAAACCAAACCATGATTTATTAGTTTGGTCTGACTTTGGGGGTTCTTTTTACACTGCAGGCACTGTTTGTAAGGAGAATTTGGGCCGATGTTCTCTTTTCTCTTCTAGCCCACTGGCGCGGTTGCTGTTCCCACCAGTGGATGACAATGTCCTGAGGTTCCTCTATGATGACAACCAACGTGTGGAGCCGGAGTGGTACATGCCTATAATTCCGATGGTGCTGATAAACGGGGCAGAAGGGATTGGCACTGGCTGGTCCTGTAAGATCCCCAACTTTGATATCAGGGAGACTGTGAATAACATCCGCCGTCTGATGGATGGAAACGAACCACTGCCGATGGTAAATAATGCGTTCAAGAAGCAGTGTCTCATTTGTTGGTTTATTCAGTGTATATTGAAGCATATGCTGCTTTTTTTTTTTTTGAGTGCTTGCAATCCAGTGGTTTCTTTTTCTGCTTAGCTTCCCAGCTACAGGAATTTCAAAGGCACAATAGATGAGCTTGGACCGAACCAGTATGTGATAAGCGGTGAAGTGTCTATCCTTGACTCTACGACCATTGAAATCACCGAGCTGCCTGTCAGGACATGGACACAGGTCACAAATGCTGAATTTGCCCTGAAGTAAAAAGCGAATAGTAGTGTTCATTAGCTTTTCATCTCCATGGAACCGTGGGTCTGACTTTGATTCTTTCTCAGACCTACAAAGAGCAAGTTCTGGAGCCAATGCTGAATGGGACTGAGAAGACCCCCCCGCTAATCACAGACTATAAGGAGTACCACACCGACACCACGGTGAAGTTTGTAGTGAAGATGAGTGAGGAAAAACTGGCTGAGGCTGAAGCAGTGGGGTTGCATAAGGTCTTCAAACTCCAAACAAATCTAACGTGCAACTCTATGGTACGTAATAGATTTGGCTGAAGAGAGTTCCTGGTTTAACTCAGTCTACGTGTACGGCTGCAGTTCCTGCTTCTCATGAAAATACTCTTTTTCAGCAGCCTGTTGACTTGGGGTTTTCTGATATTACTGGTTTTAAGTCAGCTTTCTAAATTCACCTTTAAAAGGTGAAGAGACTGGCTCGGCAGTGGGCCCCACATGGTGTGGATTTGCCTATAGGTGTCAAAGTGATCTGAAATCTCACAGTCCCTGGAGCCCTTTGCTGTGCCAAGGACACACCTCTGAATGTCCAGGCCCTGACAGCGTGTGATGTTTGATGCGGGAAATGGATCCAACGAATAGCTTTAAGATTCAAGTCACATTAGCTCTGTGTTTTTAAGTTCTAAAATTGTCTCTGCTGCTGTGCTTGCAAGCTGAAATAATTTCTGAAACAACACTAAGGTTTAAAATTGGTTGGTTAATAAATAAGCCAACCGCGGGATCATCTCTGTGTTACAGCCATCTTGCAGTGGTTTTGAAAATCAGTTTTTTGCTCATAAAACCCACGTTCTCTCATCCAGGTTCTTTTCGACCATGTTGGCTTCCTCAAGAAGTACGAGTCTCCCCAGGACATCCTTAAAGAGTTCTTCGAACTCCGGCTCCGATACTATGGGTTGAGGAAAGAGTGGCTTATTGGGATGCTCGGTGCTGAGTCTGCAAAGCTGAGCAACCAGGCTCGATTCATCCTGGAGAAAATAGATGGCAAAATTGTGATCGGTACGTGCTGCTCTCGGTTCTTCGGCTTTTGAAACTGGGAGAGTTCGGTGCTCTCTTGAGCTCTGTCAGCGCCTCTCAGCCCCAGTCTGGCTTTTCACAAAACACACCAGAGCTTATCTTTCTGTTCTAGTAACGCAGAAGAGGAAAATGCTTCACAGAACATCCTCTGTAGTGTTATGCGCGTATCCATTAAAACAGAGTACTCTTAGAGCTCCCCTATTGTGTATTTGACACTACTTCGAAAGTATAAGTGTAGGAAAGAAAGTGCTGGGGGGGGCTGGAGAGGGTTTCCAGTTTGTTTGGGTTTTCTGCTCAAATGCATGCTTAGGAGCCTGTATCTTTTAATAACCTGCATTATCCCTGGGCAACTGCAAAATATTCCAAATCGTGTTCTCAGTGAAGTGGAGTTTCAAAGTTAGAAGGCAGCCAAGCATCTGAGCATCATAAGCTAGAAAAAGAAGCAGGTCTTTGTTTACAGCATTTGATCTTCTCAGTCAGCTCCGGCTCGGTCTACAAGGCAGTCTGTATTTCACTTGCATGTATGGAGGGCGCAGCTGCACAAAGGGTCATGGGACGCTCTGTGGTTCGTGTCTGAAGGCCGCCCAGTGATCCTACAGCCTGTGTCTGTTTGACTCAAGAAGGGAAATCATTCCCTTGAAACGCATTTCCTTGGGTAGCTGCAATAAGCAGTTCCAAGGCTGGCAGAGCTGGTTTCATTTGTATTTGTGTCTCATGGATGATTGCCTCTGCGACATTAAAAAGAAAAAAATTCCAGCTGAAGCATTTCCATTGGCTGGGCCATTTATAGAATAGATTTCCCAAGTGATGCCTGATGAAGCTCACGCTATGCTGAAGCCTTGAAGTCACATCAGGGCTTTTTCCCCCACCTGCCTGTTATCATAAAACCATTCTGATACCAGCACGCTTCCTTTGGTTGTTTTCTTTTTCCCCGAATTCATCTATTTAGGGCAGGGGAAATGCATGTATGGAAATGAAGGAGCAAATGTTGAAAGTGCTCCGGCAGGTGTTCCTGACAGCCTAGGAGAAATGCTGAGCTAACGAATCACCTCCTAAATAGCAATTTTTGGGTGCTATTTTAAGGCCTGCCACATGTCCCAGCTCCCATTAGGAAAGGCTGTTTTAGAGCCATAGAGGATGCTGAACTGTTTTAACCACTGGAGTCAAAACGTAAAGGTCATTTGTCTCTCCTGACAGGGACTGCAGTGGTCACTAACTGGCAATTCTGAAATGTCTGTTTACAGAAAACAAACCCAAGAAAGAACTGATTCAAGTTCTTATCCAAAGAGGATATGAATCAGATCCAGTGAAGGCCTGGAAGGAGTTGCAAAACAAGGTAATACTTCAGTCATCAATTCGTTATCAGTTCATAGGAAGAAGCACGAGTTGCTTTGCTGTTTGGAGAATTCAAGAGCTTGTGTGCCTGATAGGGAAAGCGAGACAAAGAAATGTTTAGTCTCTCATTCAGAAGGCACTGAGACAGAGTGGTGACTCTGATCCAGCGGTGGGGAAGTCCTGCTGCTTCCATTTCCAGTGCTCCTTAAGGGATCTGCTCTTCCTGAGCGACAGTTGTTGTAAAAGGGCAGCAAGGAAGATGGCAGTCGTTAAGCAGCCTGAGGAGAACTTGGTGCCTCAAAACGGAGAGGCCAAACAGGGCCGAGCAAAAGAGCTTTGAAGAATTCTTTGCAGTTGGACTCCTCGGTGTGGTAGCAGCTTTCAGGCCGTAATTCCTTCTGTGTCCTTTTCTGAATTGTGCTTTAAAGGGTCCAGGATGCTGTAAGCACGTGGCAGCCCTGTCATTGTATGTGGTTGTATTTGCAGACAATGTTTGATTAAATTCTCATTCAGGAGGAAGAAGAAGAAGGAGATGAGAGTGACCAGGAATCAGCTGCAGCTACCGGGCCAGATTTCAACTATCTTCTGAACATGCCCCTTTGGTACCTGACAAAGGAGAAAAAAGATGAGCTCTGCAAGCAGAGAGATAACAAAGTATGCTCCTTATTTTTCTTATGAAAGCCTTCTATTTTTCTATGCTGGGTTAAATGATGCGGCTCACCCATCATTCTCACCTGTCATTCACTTTAGGAAAAGGAGCTGGAAGACCTGAAGTGCAAGAGCCCCTCTGACCTGTGGAAAGAAGACCTCGCTGCCTTTGTTGAAGAGCTTGATGTATGTCAGTGCTCTGAGCAGATGACTGACTCCCTTGTAGCCTTATCCAGTTATTAACTGAATTCTTTGCCACAACAAGGAAACTACAAATGGACATTTGTATGTCTTGCATTAGGTTCGCTCCAATGGGAGAATTAAAGCTTTCTTTGCCTTCCTAGGATAGGATGGGAGTACCGTGCTGGGGGGCAGGCAGTCAAACCACCAAGGAGGCTGTGGGAAGGAGGTCAGTTAGGAGTGATTAATGGAGAGGAGTTGTAAGTGAGCCTGAGAGGAAAACAGAAAAAATAGCAGAGAGGGAAGCTTCGTTTAAACTGATGATAGGAATTCTGTCAGCGAGTTTAGGGGGTTTCCCTGCACAGGCTGTGATGGTGGGGTATTTTCCAGTAGGACACTGGTTCTTCATCTCATGGCTGTGTTACTTTTCGTTCAATTCTGCAGGCAGTAGAAGCCAAGCAAATGCAGGATGAAATGGCAGGGATAACTGGCAAACCCTTAAAGGCAAAAGGAGGGAAACAAGGAGGGAAGCAGAAGGTGACAAAGGCACAGCTGGTGGAAGTGATGCCGTCGCCTCATGGCATAAGGGTTGTTCCTCAGATCACTGCAGAGATGAAGGCGGAGGCGGAAAAGAGAACTAAAAAGAAGATAAAGGTAAGAAATACATGGATGCTCCAAAGGCTGTTGTTAGATCCTCTCCAATACAGGCAGTCCTGTAGAAACACGTTCTTGTGAGCTGAACTTAACCGTGCCGTTCAGCTTTCTGCAGCCCAAAAAACAAATACCCCTGCACCTGTGTTGGCCTGTAATCAGGCGCCGCTCCTTTCCTACGGATGATTCCATCTAACAGCTTTTCCAGTTACATTTGCACTGTTGATTTAACTCACCCTGTTTGAGTTCTGCATCCTCAACACGCCCCGGGGCCATGCCATCAGCGCGCGCAGGCAGCCCCAAAGCACGCTCAGGTGTGGGCACAAAGTTCCTGTTTGTGCTGTGTTGGATTCTGCACTGTCAGTCACCTGACCTGGGGATACCTTGCCTGATTTCCTCAGTAGCGGTCGATTTCAGATGGCCTGTTTCCCAAACTCAAGGTTTTTTACATTGCCAACTGTTGCACTTATAAACCACGCTTCTCCTTTCTGTGCTCTTCCAGCTGTGAGTTAACTTGCTACCTATTTGACGATATCTGCTTCTATCTTCAGAGCGAAAGAAATGAATCTGACGAGAAACAAGAAGGAAACTCATCGGGGGATAAAGAGCCCTCGAGCCTTAAGCAACGATTAGCACAGAAGCGTAAAGCCGAGCAAGGTAAACACGTGTGTGCTATTCCATCATGGAAAGTGAGGGAAGGGCGGCTGGCTCGGTTATCTGCCTCTTCCCAGAGTGCTGAGTGACATCCAGGATTGGTATGTTTGGAAAAAATGGGCGAGGGAGATATGATATAAAGGGATCCTGGCTACCAGCCCAGCTGGTGACGTGGTCACTGTTTCTCTTTGACATTTAAGCCAGAGTCCTCTGAATTCAATGGTGTATTTCTAGGCTGAGCTCCGGCAACTGAGCCCAACGCACACGTGGACGTTGGGGTTCACCCCTTCTCCCAATGTTTTCCAGGCACCAAGAGGCAGACCACTCTACCATTCAAACCAATAAAGAAAATGAAGCGCAACCCCTGGTCTGACTCAGAGTCTGACTCAGAGTCGGATGATTTCGAAGTGCCTTCTAAAAGAGAGCGCGTGGTTCGCCAGGCAGCAGGTGAGTGATGGCACAGCAGTGCTCTGTGGGGGACACACGGAGCAGAGCTGTTCAGAGAGATCCCAGAGTCGGCCAGAAAGCACCTTTAAAGGCTTATTTGTCTTTCCTGACCTGACAATTACATATTTCTACTCTTTGAGTACACTTTCACAATGATCTTTCAAGAGAAGAGAAGATTGCTTTATATTAGGCGGCTTTCTTAGCAAATCAAATGCGTTCTTGCCAAGTTGAGCCCAGGACGCGCCTGCAACTTGCAGTCTTCTCACTGTCAGCCTCAGTATCCGCTTGGTTTTATTTGAATCTCTTTAAATTAATGACTACATCCAAAACACTGGAAAAGAAGTCGAGCTGCTTAATACCAACTGTGTCAAATGATATCTGTGTTATTTCATCAGCCAAAATCAAGCCCATGGTCAATTCAGACTCGGACGCAGATCTTATCAGCTCAGATGAGGAGTCTGAGTATCAGGGGAACAGTGAAGGCAACTCTGACTCAGACACAAACTCAAAAAAGAAGCCTGCCCCCAAGGCCAAAGCCGCCCCAAAGTGAGTATCTCTCCGTGCAGTCGCTGAGCCGTGCTCGTACTGCCGACGTTATTTACCAGCATTTCTCCTGAAATGCACCTGTGTTGTGTGTCATTGGTTACAGGTAATAACAGGCTTTGTGTTCTAGGGAAACCATGGGAAAAAAGGGTAAAGCTCCCAAGGAAAAGCCGCTGCCGGATGCTGTCCCCGGTGAGTCCAGCTCCTTGTAAACCTTGTCCGTTTCCCTGTCCCAGTGCAGTTCACTGGGCACTGATCTCTGTGTAATGCCGGCAAGGGCAGATGTCGGAGTCACACCAAGCAAAGAAACCGATGCAGGAGCACAAGCTGGTGTTACTGCCCAGGATTTTGTCTGCTTCCAGCTTCTCTTTGTGCTTATTCCGTTTTTGATAGCTGACATAAAGTCGAACGCAATTATTTCCTTCTGCTCTGATGTGTCCAGCCAGGGTAGGTCAGTTAGCTGTTTCAGACCTGCTTTCTCCTTTCTCTGTTCAGTTGGAGCCCAAGATGTTGCTATTGAAGGTGTGAGTCGGGATCCCGCGGCTCCTCCTGTGTCCGTGCCCCGCGGTCAGGCCGTGCCGAAGAAGCCTGCTGCAGCTAAGAAGGGCAGCACTGCCAAGGGTAAGGCCCAGCTCTGAGCTCCGGACTCATTGAAAAGGCAGTTCTGAGGCAGCAGTTACTCCTGTGGGAAACGAGTGAGTGGTTTTGCCAGGCGCTTAGAGGGCCGAGCACTTTAATTCCGTGAGGGATCTGCATTCAGACGCTGTCGTTCAGAAGCAGTGGAAATGAAAGTTGTTCATTTCAACTTAGTTTGGAGATGCGCTGTTAGAAAATGTCAAAATGCAGGTGAGAAACCTCAATAACTGCTCATGGGATGGGAAACGCGTTCCCTGCCTGTGCAAAAGCACTGAAGGTGCAGGATTGGTTACGGGGCTGTGAGACTTGAGAACCTCTCAGGTGGAAGTGGTCCGTAAATGGCTCTGGGTACGTTTTGATGCACTCGATCCTCCAGGCAGATGAACGGCCTCGTTGTTCACAGCCTCAGTAAACAGCTCTTTCTAGAGAGCTGTGCTTCCAGCTGAGCTGAGCTGCGTGCCGGCCTCGCGGTACAGGGCAGCACCTGTGCTGGAAGTGAGATGAAAGGCAGCAAACTCGGGGTTCAAACCCAGCGTTGTGTTTCAGATAACCAGCCGTCCATCGTGGATATTCTCACCAAGAAGAAGGCAGCACCAAAGCCCCCCAGGGCAGCACCGAGGGGGGAGTCCCCCCCTTCCGAAGCCGCGGCAGTGGCTGCCAAGAAGCCCGGCCCCCCCAGGGGGCGGAAGGCCGCCAAAAGGCTGTCGGGTTCTTCTGATTCAGACTCGGATTTCGGCTCGAAGCCCTCCAAGTCCGTTGCAGCAAAGGTTTGTACGCTGCCACACCTTCGTGCTGAGGGGGCGCCGGGCTGCAGTGCGGCATTCTGGTGGAGCAGCGGGGTGGAAGCAGCAGCCCATCTCGTCTCCGTGGCTGATGCGGGGAGCTGGGCGAGGAGGGCACGCCGTGCCTGGCTGCGTGTCCTGGGCTGCTGGATTGGCCTCATCGGTCTGACGAGCAGCCCTGCGTGTGGCAGCAGCGCGTGCTGTGCTGCTTTGTGCTCGGGTGTGTGATTCCCTTCCTGACTTCTTTCCCTCCAGAAATCCAAGCGGGACGACGACGACAGCTACAGCGTTGATCTGACTGCAGGCAGCCCCGCAGCAGCTGCGCCCCGCACCCGGCCTGGGCGCCTCAAAAAGCCCGTCCAGTACCTGGAGTCGTCTGATGAGGATGACATGTTCTGAGTTTTTATGAAGTTTTAAACCTGTGGGCTGTGGACTGACCGAGCAGAGCTCACGACAACCTTCAGCCAAGGGACCGATATCTCAGAGTAGGAATCTTTTTGCTAATTTAACCTCAGAAGCGTTGGATACAAGCGAATACGGATTGTTTTTCTAGGTTTAGGATCATTCAGACTTGTTTATAAACAGCAGCACCTGCGGCCCTTTCTCCCAGCTCGGGCTGACGCGTTTCCCTTCTAGCTGTCAGCCAGCTGGAGGTCCTGGTGAGTCTTCTGACTTGTTGCAGTCATTTTAATAGCAAGACATGTTTGCGTATCTCGAGCCCTATAAATTATAGAGATGTTCTCCTTTTTCGACGCCTTTAAAATAAGAAAATATTTTAGCCTTTAACTCCACAACCACAGCCTGGACGTGCGCCCCAGTGGCTCCGTTTCTGCCATGCTGTTTTAGCCTTTGGTTTCTTAAATCTAGGTTTGGTAACAGGGGTCTGCACAGGCTCGTCTGTGCTGTGCTCAGTGGTGGCAATTTTATCTCCTGTCCAGCTGCCACGAAGCCCAGTGTTCAGCTGGTTGAGCCCAGAGCTCGTCCTGGGTTAAGGGCTGCTGCTGCTGTGGAGTGAGCCCAGCATGGCTGGGCAGGCAAGCGTTGCTCACTGTGAGGGTCTTTGATCCGTGGCATCCTGAAGGGAAGCAGGCTGGTTATTGCAATGCACACGTTGGAAAGCAGCAGGTCCCCACGCTGGGCTTCTCAGCTGCCACGCTCGGTGCAGGAAGGTGCTGTGCAGGGCAGCTCTCGGCAGCGTGGAGCTTCTCGTGCCAGTTTGTGCCCGCGGGCAGCACTTCCTTCCCCTCCGCTCCTCCATGCCGTGAGCTGCTGGACCCCAGCACAGCTCTCGGTTTGTGCTCCACACCAAAGAGGGGGAGGTCGGCTTCCTCTTCCCCTCAGCAGTACTTCACCGGAGTACGGCTGGTTGTGCTTTGCTTCTCATGTGGGGCTGTGATATTTCTTAGCTGTCTGTAAATATTTTGTGTTTTTCTTGTCATTAAAAGGACAGTTTAGTTCAAATATTTACATAATAAAAGCTTTTCTACTCGAGCTCTGTTCAGCAGAAAGGAGTTGTCCATGTCTGTCCTCCCACCTTTCACCCGTGCAGGCTCCAGCAGAGCCCTTCCTTTTCCCCCTCCTCAGGCGCCGTCTAAAGGTATGTCACCACTCTACAGCAAACGCGTCCCAATTCCCAGCTCCTTCACTGAGCTGCGGGCGAGCAGAGCTCTGTGGTGCTGCGGAGGAGGGCTGTGGGTGCTGTATGTGCCGGGCTGCGCCCGACGAGGGGACGGGAGCTGCATCTGCTGCACCGCAGCCCGGCCCCGCGCTGCTGGGGCTCCTCCTGCAACCAGCCTGCAGCAGCGCAAACACGGAGCACCGCACTGCGCCGCGCGTCGCTTCTGCTCCCCCTGGGGCTTCCGCTGCAGCTGCTGCCCGGCGCCGCGGGGAGCCCCGCACCCGAACCCCCCCCCCCATTCCGCAGCTGCCCGAGGCGGTGCCCGCAGCGCACCGGGGGAAGCTGCTCCTTCCCAGCCCCTCCCCGCGCCGCCGGGCGTTGCGAAGCCTCTGCGCGCTGCCTTGGTTGAGGTTTTTCAAGCGAAAAACCGGAGCGCCGTACCGCGGGGAGGGGCCGCCCGCCCTCAGCCCCGTGTGCCGCGGCTCCCGGACGGGCCGTGGGGCTCCCGAGGGCGGCTGGGTGCAGCGCACACACGCGGCACTGCGCGCAGCCCCGAGCGGTCCCGCGGCGGACCGCGCCGTCCTGCAGAGCCCCGCCGGGACCCCCCGCACTCGCGCAGCCCCCCGTCCGGAGCGCAGCGCGGGGCGGTGCGTGGGGCAGCGGTTGCAGCTGCCGGCCGGGACGTTGCGCCGCCGTCCGCGCTGCCCGATGCCGCACGTGGGACGCGGGCGCTACGGGAGCACCCCCCGCCCTGCCCGGCATCCCGGCGCTATCGGTGCCGCGAGGCGCTGGGCTGGAACGCGGCGCGGAACGCGCCGTCACATTTTCCACCGCCGGGCTCTGGAGAGCAACCCAGCGCGTCCCCGCCGACGGCGGCGCTATTTGCGGCTCTCGCGGTGCGGGTGGGGGGCACAGCACGCGGTGCGGGGCCGCTCCGCTCGCCCCGACGTCACCCCGACGTCCGCCGAGCGCTGCGCGCACGGAGCATCGCTGGGCAGCTCGGGGACCCCCTCCGGCCCCGCTCCGTTCCCCGCCCCGTCCGGGGCTGTGGGGGCGGCACTCCGCCCCACGCGCGATGCGCTCCGCCCGCCCAACCGGCGCCCCTCGGCCGCTGCCTCTAAAAGGGCTCCGGGCGGCAGCGGGGCCGGCATCCCGATACGGGGCCGGGGAGCGGACGGCGTCGGAACGGAGCTTCCTCCGCAGGTACCGGGATGGGGGGCGGGGACGGGACCGGCGGGGCCGTCGCTGCGGTGCCGGAGCCGAACGTCTCGGGGCCGTTCGTCGGGGTGGATTTTTTGCAGGGACGCTTCCCGAGTCGCATTCGGGTCTTCGGACCGCGGGGACGTTCGGTGCCTTCGGGATCCCCCCGGGCACAGCGTCCTCAGCGCCGCCCCCTCCCGCAGCGATGGGCGAGTGGGGCTTCCTGAGCTCGCTGCTGGACGCGGTGCAGGAGCACTCGCCCATGGTGGGCCGCTGTTGGCTGCTGGTGACGCTGCTCTTCCGCGTGCTGGTGCTCGCCACGGTGGGCAGCGACGTCTTCGAGGACGAGCAGGAGGAGTTCGCGTGCAACACGCGGCAGCCGGGCTGCAAACCGGTGTGTTACGACGCGGCCTTCCCGCTCTCGCATTACCGCTTCCTGGTTTTCCACGTGCTCGCCCTCTCGGCGCCCGCCGCGCTCTTCCTCGTCTTCGCGGTGCACCAACGGGCCAAAGCGGGGCTCCCCGCGGGGCGGCGCGCCCGACGGCTGCGGCGGTTCTACGCGGGCAGCGTCGCGCTCCGCAGCGCGGCCGAGATGGCGTTCCTGCTGGGGCAGCCGCTGCTCTACGGCTTCCGAGTGCCGCCGCTCTTCGTCTGCCGCCGCCGGCCGTGCCCGCACCGCGTCGACTGCTTCGTGTCCCGCCCCACCGAGAAGACCGTCTTCATCCGCTTCTACTTCGCCGTGGGTTTGGCGTCCGCGCTGCTCAGCCTGGTGGAGCTCGGCCACCTCCTGCGCAAGAGCCGAACGCCCCCCGAGCGGACCCCCAGCCCCGGGGGGGCGGTTCCACAGCTGCGCCCCCCGGCGCGGGCTGCCCTGGATGTGTGAAAGGCGTGCGGCATCGCTGCGATGAGTTGTGGCCGTGCTCAGCCTGGGGGAGGGGGGCGCGGGGGGGGGTCACGGGTCCGCACTGGTGTCAGGAAGCAGCCGTGCCCTGCTGCCCCCCCCCCCCCCCCCGCTCCCCACCCGGTTCCTGTTGTGGGGCAGCGGATGGGCCTCGCCCTGCAGCTGCTGGAAAGAAAACGGGAGAAAAAGGAAAACAAAGCAGCGCCGTCCACGCGTGTCGCAGCGCCCCGCTGTGCTCAGCCCAGCCCCGCTCGGGAGGATGCGCGGGGGGCAACGGGAACCCGCAGTGGGGCTCAGCGTGCCCCCTCCGCCCCCCTCGGCCCCCCCAGCGCCCCCCAGGAACAACGAGGCGGGCATAGAATAAATAAACTTTATTCTGGAGCCATTCCCCCTCCCGTCCCCGTGCGGCCGCGCCGGGCCCCGCAGCCCCCGCCCCCACCTGGGGGGGGCCAGGATAGGGGCCCGCCCGCCCCCCCCGCCTCTAAAACCACTAAAATCTCAACAACAACAACAAAAAAAAGAAGTCATAATAATAAATCGTGTGCCCCCCCTCCCCACCCCCCCCCGCCCCGGCAGCGCCTGCCGTGCCCCCTCCACCTGCACAGCCTAAAAACCCCTCCAAACTTTTACAAAGGTTTTAAAACATATTTATAGATATTTATAGATATTTATATATATATACTTTGATTTCTTTCTCTTTTAAATGACTCTGCTTCCTCGGTGGCGGGGTCGGCCGGGTCCCCCCCCAATGGCTGGGCCGGGCCGGGGCGATGGCGGCGGTCGCGGTCCCGTTTGTGCTGGTGCTGGTGGGGCCGGGGGGGGCGTCCCGGGGGCCCCCGCGCCCCTGAAATGTGAATCAACCAAAGCACTGCGGTGCCCCGGGGTGAGGAGAGCCGGGGGGAGGGGGGGGGGGGGGGGCGCAGCACCGCTCCCGCTGGGTCCGCTCCGGGTGGGGGTCCCGGGGTTGTGCTGGGGGGGGGCTGCGAGGAGTCCGCCCCGCGGGGGGGGCTGCAGACGGACCCCCCCCTCAAGCTGTGTCCTGGTGCGCGCCGGGCGTGGGTCACGGCGAGTGCGTGGCCGGGCTGCTGCGCGTGGAGCTCGGCGAGAGGCTGGGGCTGCAGCTGCCCGGGGGGGGCCCCAAACCTCCTGCGCGGGGACCACCCGGCTGCCCCCCCAGCGTGTCCATGCCCTCCGAGTTCTCCAGCATCTCCTGGATGAGCGGCGGCATCGAGCCCGGGATCTCCATCTTCAGTGTGATCACCCGCTCGGCGCCTGCGGGGGGGTGGGATGGGGGGGATCAGCGGGGAGGGGGCTGCTGGCACCGCCTGAACAGCACCCCCCAAATCGGCGTCTCCAGCCGGCACCTCCCAGCCGGCACCCCCAGACTGGCAGCCCTACGCCGGCACTCCAAAACGAGCGCCCCAAATTGGCACCCCAAAGCGCTGCCCTCCCTCCCCGCCGGCCCAGGGGCTGAGAGACGTGGGGCTGCGGCCCCACCCCCCTTCTCACACTGAGGAGGAACCCCCACCCCCAGCACAGCGCTGCCCCCCCGCCCCCCCGCACTCACCCTTGGCGCTGATGCTGCGGAGATCTGTGATCTTCATCAGCATTTTGGGGAACATGTGGGGTTTGTTGGGCCGCCTCTTCCTCACGTAGATCTTCAGCGCCTCCAGCAGCGGCTCCTGCAGTTTGTCCACCTTGTCAGGCTGCTCCAGGTCCTGGCGGTCTGCACGGGGTGAGGGGGGCAAAGGTTTTGGGGTCTGCGTGCCCCCCCCATCCCACCCCTCCCCACCTGGCGCGTGACTGCACCCGGCAGAGGGCACGGAGGGGTTTGGGGGTGGCCGTATGGCGAGGAGGGGTTGTTATCGTGGGGTCTCCCGCAGCAGCCCTGGGGCCGGGGATGTCCTGCAGCCCCCCCCCCCCCCCGGCACCCACCCCCGCAGATGAGGCAGATGGCGCTCAGCAGCCCGGTCTCGGCGTCGTCCATCTCCAGCGGCAACAGCTGATTGGCGAAGGCGAACACCAGGTCTGTGAGCGGCCCGAAGCCGGCGTTGTGCATCTGCGTGCGGTTCAGCGTCAGCCCGTCCGAGAAGGTCATGGTGTCCTGCTCGGGGGTGTAGCGCGTGCAGATCCGCAGGATCTGGGGGGCAGAGGGGTTGGGGGGCTCAGCGCCGGCGGGTACAGCACCCGACCCCAGCGCCAGCCCCATCCCCGTCTCCGTCCCTGCGCCGGCCCCCCGCCCACCCTGCTCTCAGCACCCGCTCCGTGCCACCTCCGCCCTGCGCCCACCCCATCTCCAGCCCCCTCCTCGTCCCCATCCCGTCTTCAGCCCCAGCTCCATCCCCACCAGGATGTCCAGGCAGGCGGCTTTGAGCAGCGTGATCTGGTCGGCGATGGTGAGCGTGGTGAAGCCGGGCAGCTGCTTGGCGAACTCCACCGTCTTGATGATGCACTTTGTGGACAGCTCGCTGAACTTGTCCCACAGGTCGATGTCCAGCGACACGCGCTGCTCCGAGCTGTTGTTCTGCGGGACGCAGAGCAGGGCTCAGCTCCCTCCCAGCTGCGGCTGCGCGCGGCTGCAGGTGCCGGGCACTCACCGTGGTGTATTTGCCGAGCTGGCACAGCGCGGGGAACGTCTCCTGGTGCGCTTTGCGGACCTTCTCGATCAGCTCCTCCACCTCGGGGGTGATGATGTAGCTCTCCGAGCACTCCGTCTTCGGCACGTCCTTCTTCTTCTTATTGCGGTCATTGCGGACGGCTGCGGGACGGCGCTGTCAGTGCCACCAAACCCCCCCCAAGGCCCCCAGCCCCGGCGTCCCCTCCGCCCACAGATTTCCTTTGCAGCCAGCTCTGCGTGTCACCGCCCGAGGGGGTCTGGGGAGGGGGGACAGCTGCTGGGCGCGGCGGTGAGGCAGCAGCCGGGGGGCGCACGGGGCCCTGTAGGTGCAGTGGGTGCTGCTCGCCCCCAGCACCGGCGGGGGGGGCCCACAGCAGCACACGGATGGGGCAGGACCTCCCGGCCCCCACCGATGACCCCACTGTGGTGCGGGGGGTGCAGCCGGGCGCCGTGACAACTGGCACAGACAGCGCCATTTATCTCTGACATCATCCATCACGCGTTGCCAGGCAACAGGCGGCGGTGTCACACCAGCAGGGTGCTCCCCCCACGGCCCCCCCCACCCTCCCACAAGCCAATGGGGGCGGCCGGGATCGCCCACGGCGCTCAGGGCTGCACCCGGTGCAGGGCCACCCACCCCACCCCACCCCACCCGTCCCGTCCCGCACTCACACTCCTTGGACATCCCGACCTCGAAGCACTTCTGCAGGCGGCAGTACTGGCAGCGGTTGCGCGTCACCTTGTTGATGATGCAGTTCTTGTCCCGGTGGCACGTGTACACCATGTTCTTCTGGATGCTGCGGCGGAAGAAGCCCTGGGGACACCCAGAGAGCTCTGGTCAGTGCTGGCACGGCACGGCACGGCACGGCGCCCCATAGCACGGCACGGCACAGCACGGCACGTCCAGGCAGCGCTCACCTTGCAGCCCTCGCAGGCGCTGACGCCGTAGTGGTACCCCGAGGATTTGTCCTGGCAGACGAAGCACGGCTTGTAGATGCGCGGCAGCGGCGGCGGGGAGGGCGGGCTGGGCACGATCTCCTCTGAGCTGGTGCTCTGCGTCTCCACGGCTGTGGGGAGGGCAGCGGTCAGAGGCTGTGCCTCCCCCCCCCGAGGGGACACCCCCCCTTCCTCCCCCCGGGGCCGCTGCCCCTCTGTGTGCCGTAGGGACGGGTCGGGGTGGGGGGTGCTGCCCCGGCTGCGTGGGGATGCGGGGTGGGAGATGTGAGCTGACATTTCCAGGGCACGACAAAAAGAAACATAAAGGGAAAAAAGGGAAAGAAAAACAAATAGAAAAAGCAAAGAAAAAAGCAAAAACCCCCAAACCAGAAAAATCCAAAGCAGCGCCCAGGAGCCGCCCCCCTCCCCACCTCCATGGCTTCGATGCAGTGCGGTGCATGGGGGGCCACATCGCCCACCAGCACGCAGCCCCACAGCCCCACAGCCCCACAGCCCCACAGCAACGCCGGTGCCACGCTGCGCCCCGCTGCGCCCCACAGCACGGCGGCCAGGCACGGGTTAAGCTTGCAGCTCCTCAGGATGTTTGCGAATGTTTTGCTTAGGGCCGAGCCAAGTAAACCAGTCAGACAGGATATGAAAGGCCGGGCCGGCGGGGAGCCCACACCGCACCCCACACAGGGACCCGCGCCCCACAGAGGGCCCTGTGCCCCAAACGGGGATCCGCGCCCCACAGAGTCCTGTGCCCCACACAGGAACTCGCGCTCCTTAGAGGGCCCTGTGCCCCACGGGGGGATCAACTCCCCGGGCAGAGTCCTGTGCCCCACGGAGGGCCCCGCAGCACCACCAGCAGCGCCGGCCACGTGGGGTGGCAGTGGGGCTGTGGGCACAGCGGCACTCGGTGGGGTCGGGTGAGAGGTGCCCCCCCAGCACTGCCCCGGCGGGCGCTCAGCGGTGACACCGGGATGGGGACAAAGGGGACACAACGGCTCAGCCACGAGGCTGCAGCGCTGGGGGGCGGCGATGGCTCCAAGCAGCACCGCATCCACCGCCCCCCCCCGGCGCAGCCATTACCGCGGCGCAGCCGCCGTCCTCCATCACCGCTCGCCTGTCGGATGATTTAAGGCCCTCCTCGCGGAGCTGTGCTCACAGCACACATCTGACGCTGCGGTGCCGGGGGGGCTCCGGCCGTCTGTGTGTCCCCCCCCATGGGCTGGCGGCACCGCAGGGATCCCCGGCACCGAGGAGGACACCGGGAGCCCCGGGAACCCCTCACAGCGGCGTCGGGGCTTGGGGGGCAACCAGCAGCGCCCAGAGGTGCCGGGCACATGGTGGAGGGGGGGGTTCAGCCCTTCTCAGCCCCACAGGGATGGGTGACGGTGGGGACGTGATGGGCACACGCAGCCCCATGGAGCAGAGGGAGCCCCCCCAGCCTGAACTGCGGAGGGAGGGAGCAGTCGCAGCTGGGCACCAGATGTTCTGCAGGCAGCCCCCGGCCATCACCTCCACCCCATCACCCCGCAGCCCCACCGTCAAACAGCCCCACCGCCCTGGCACCCGGTGTGGGAAAGCACCCACGGGGCTGTGCTGTGCTGTGCTGTGCTGGGCTATAACACACCGGGACACCCCACGTGGCTTTGGGGCAGCGCGGTCCCCCCCCCAGGGCACGGCGGTGCCTCGGTTTCCCCTCAGCGGCTCCCGGAGCAGCACAGCCTGCAGGCACAGCAGCTCAGTGACAGCAGCCACAGCCACGGGGTGACACAGCGCGGAGCTCCCGGGGAAACAGAGGCACTGCCGGGCTGTGGGGACGCAGCAGTGGGGCACAGCGCCAGGACACGGCCAGCCCCACAGCTCACGGTCACGGTGACCGCAGCCCAGCCGCCGCGGGGCAGCAAAGGGGCACTGCGGCCCTGCGGGGGGGGCTGACCGTGTGGCCGTTTCAGGAGTGGGGGGGCGAGGCGTCTCACCACGCTGCTTCCAGCGGGATCGTGGCCCCACAGCCCCCCCCCGCCCCCGGCACAGCGCCCTGCCTGCAGACAAAGGCCCCGCGTGCCTTCGCTCCGATCACAGCAGAAAGGTCGGGCGGGCGGCCCCGAGACAATGGGTGCAAATGTGGGGGGGTCACAGCCGTCAGCCCCCCACCCCAACACCGGGCGCTGCCGCAGGGAGGGCCCCGCAGCCCCCCGGCCCCAACCAAGGCGAAAGTCCCACCGGGCACAGCGCTGCGGCCGCAATTAGCGCACGTGGTGCGGAGCCGGGCAGCTCCGGGGGGATGCGGGGGGGTGAGCGTGGGACCCCCCCCCATCCCAGGAACGGAGCCGATCGGGGACAGCACAGAGGACCGGGGTGGGGGGGGGGGGGGGGCAGAGGGGTTCCCCCACACACAGAGAGCAGCGCGCGGCTCCGCTCACGGGGCTGGGGGGAGGGAGCGACATTCCCAGGAGGGGGGGAGCCGGGGGGAACCGGGGGGGGGGGGGCCCGCCCATCGCTCAGCACAGAAATGGGGCAGGGGTCGGCACGGCGCACACACACAGCACCCACCCCCGCCCCGACCCCCCCCCGCGCTCAGCGCCCACCGCGCACAGCACGCAGCGCTCCGCACCGCACGCACAGCCCCAGCGCGATGCGGGCCGCCCTGCGCAGAGCCCCCCCCCCACACACCTCCCGCACCCCTCCAGCCGTGCCGGCGCCCCGCACAGCGCCCCGCACCGCGGACGGCGCTCTGCCTCCCCGCACGGCCCCCCGCTCTCCGCCCCCGCCCCCCCCCCCCCAGCCCCAGCTCGGCGTCCCGGTACGTACAGCGGCCGGAGGCGCCCCAGTGCGGGGCGCGGCGTGGGGCGGTGCGGGGCGGGGGGGGGCACTGTGGCAGCAGGCAGCCCCGGCCGGGCCCGCAGCAATCCATGCGGAGGAGGGGCCCGGGGGGGGGCAGCCCCGCCACCTCCGCGCCCTCGAACATCGGCCCCACCGCTCCCGGGGCCGCGGCCCCCCCCCCGCTCACCGCCCCCCCCCGGCGGGGCTGAGCCCCCGGGGAGCCCCGCGCCGCGCTGCCATGGCCCCCCCCGGTGCGGCGGAGGAGGGGTGGGGGTCGGGGGGTAGCGGGGGGGTGGTGAAGGCGCAGCCCCGCCGCTCCGCGGCCCCGGTCCGTCCGACGGAGCGCCGCCCGTAGCCTTAACCCGCACCGCGCCGCGCTCCTCCGCCCCCGCCTTCCTCCCCTCCTCCTCCTCCTCCTCCTCCTCCTCCTATTTCTCCTCCTTCCCCCCCTCCCCAGCGCACAGCCCCGGCCCCGCAGCGCACGGAGCCCCGGGGGGAAGGGGAGGGGAGGGGCCGGGGGTCAGCGGGAGGGGGGGGGGGGCTGCGCTCATCCCCCCAATGGCACGCGGTGACCCCCGGCTGAACCCGAGGGGAGGGCTCACCCCGGGCTGACCCCCCGCCCCCCGCGTGTGCACGTGTGTGTGAGCACGTGTGTGTGTGTGAGAGCACGTGTGTGTGTGCACACGAGTGTGCTGGGGCGCGCAGGTGTACACGCGTGGTTGTGCAGCTGCACAGCTCAGTGTATGCATGCTCCTGCAGCACACACACGCGCACACACACAAACAAGTGTGCACCCCAGCACAGCAGGCACACACGCACGCACTCCCATGGTACGCAGGGCAACATTTCTGCACGCGTGTGCAACCTCGCAGTGCCACGGGGCACACGTGCACACGCACAGCACACCGGGGCTGTGCCCACCCTGCCTGCACTCCCGGCACGAGGGTCTGCTGTGTGCACTCTCACCAGTACAGAGGGCACGCTGCGCACACGCGTGTGCATCCCCTCGCCGTTAGCTGTGCATAGGGGCGAACCCCTCAGCACACGCAGCAGGCCGCACGCACAGACATGTGCACACCTGCTGCACGCACAGCCGTGTTGTCCACACCGAGGGCAGCAACACGCACGCACACACACGTGCCCACAGCTCCTCGCACACGCGTGCACAGGCGCGCCACGGCAGCTCTGCTCTGCAGGGAGGGGAGAGGAGAGCACTGGAGGGAGCTGGGGGGTGTGCACACGTGTGTGTGTGTGTGTGTGTGTGCGTGTGTGTGTGTGTGTGTGTGTGTGGTGGGCAGTGCTGGCTGCGTGGCCACCATCCGGGCAGGCTGTGCTGAGCCAGCAGCTCTGCAACAAAAGCCCCGCGCCCGCTCCAACTTCCTGCAGCCAATGACAACAAAACGTCTGCTCTGAGTCACCGCGCTGCGCTGCGAGGGGACGCGGCGGGCAGGGGGGAGCAGAGCAGCCGTGAGGACGCGCGTGGCCACAGCGCATCCACGGCACTGCTGTGGTACAGCCATGATACAGCCACGACACATCCGTGTCACACCCGTGTTACATGCGTGACACATCCGTGTTACATGCGTGACACATCCGTGTTACATCCGTGACACATGCGTGTTACATCCATGACACATGCATGTTACATGCGTGACACATCCGTGACACATCCGTGTTACATGCGTGACACATGCGTGTTACATCCGTGACACATGCGTGTTACATGCGTGACACATCTGTGACACATCCATGTTACATGCGTGACACATCCGTGTTACATGCGTGACACATCCGTGTTACATCCATGACACATGTGTGTTGCATGCGTGACACATCCGTGTTACATGCGTGACACATCCGTGTTGCATGCGTGACACATCCATGTCACTGTATGGCCACAGCACATCCATGGCAGCACATGGCCATGGCACAACATGGCACACCATGGCACACTGTGGCACATCACGGCACACGGTGGCATGTGGCACAGCAGGGCCGTGTCCCACACATCCGCACGGCCGCCACGCCGGGCAGCACTTCCGGCCCCGCTGTGGTGCCAACAGGAACAAACACAGATTATCTATGAAGAGAAAAGGAAAGAGCAGAAAGGAGCAAAGCTCTGAGCAGCGCCGCGCAGCGCCGGGGGAACCACAGCGGGGTGGGACCCGGCCCTATGGGGTGGACCACCGCCACCAGGGGGGTCCCCATCCCCTCCCACCGCTCCGCCCCCCCTCCCCTGCAGGGCCGTTCCCCCCGCGCTCCCCCCGCAGTGCTGACAGTGATGGAGCGCCGTGCCCTTATGGGCCGTCCCCATCGCCCCTTCCCCCCCCGCCATGGAGGCTCCCCCCCCTCCCACCGCCCCCATCCGGGCCCCTTCGCTCTCCACCCGCGGCCCCTGCCCTGCCAGCAGCACGTTTCGCTCATTAATTTTTAAAAATTAATTAATTACGGGGCACTGCGGGGGAGCGGCGGCGGCGCGGAGGAAACCGGAGCTGGCGGGGTTGGGTGACGGCGCGGCCCCCCCAGCACGGGAGGGGGATAACGGGGACACCCACCCCATGGGACTGCGGGGGGAGGTTAAGCTCCTGAGGACGGCACCGGGGAACGGGGACAGACAGAGGGGACGGACGGAGGGACCCCAGTGCGGTGCCGGGGGTCACAGCCCTCCCGGAGCTCCGCTACGGGGCGGAGGAGGGGACCCCCCCGGTGCACCGCTGCACTGCAGCTCTGAGCTGACAGCTGTGTGCGTGAGGGCGTGCACTCTTGCACGCGTGTGTGCAGCGCTGCAGGAGCTGAAGCGTGCATGCACGCACACCGCCAGCTCTGCACCAACTGCGGCGCACTCCAAAGGCAATGCGGGGGTCCCGCAGCCCGGCTGTGCCCCCTGGGATGAGGGGGGGCTGCGTGGGGCAGGGAAGGGCTCACACCCCGGGGAAGGGGTGCGAACACGGCCCCCAGTGCCACAGAGGGCAAAGGATAAAGCAGCGGGGGGGGCACGTGCAGCCACACTGACACCCGACAGCACGGCAGCCCCCCCTGCACCCCACTGTGCCCCCGGGACGGCGCCGTGGGGAGGGGGGGGTGAGCACACCTGGCCGTGGGGGGCGATGAGGAGCAGCTGGTGGCCGGGGGGGCTCCGTGCCACCCACCCCAGGACCGCGGCCTTCCCCGGTGCCCCGCCGGGATGGGGTCAGAGGGAAACTGAGGCACGGCCGTCCCCGTTCCCAGCGGGGGGGGGGATGAAAGGAGGGGGACGGTGCCCCCCCGTCCCGTTCCCACAATTCGGCGCGGCGGGAACGGCCCCCGAGCGAGGCGGGGGAGGCACCGCGCCCGCCGCCACCACCCAGCCGCCCAACTGGTCCCACTGGGTCCCACCGCGCCGGGGCGGCTCCGGCGGGGGACAGCGCCCGCGGCCCGGCCCTGCCCGGACCTGCCCCGAGCCCCGGGGCTGGGGGGGCCCGGCACGCCCCGACCCAGCGCGGCCTCCCCGACGGCGGGCGCCGCGGGGCACCCATACGGCACCGCTCCGTGCTGCGCTGCGGGAACCGGCACGGGCGGCCCCGCGGACGGAGGATGTGGGCACGGCGGCCCCACCCCCAGCAGCGCCATCCCCGCGCCCCGCAGACGGCGCCGGGCAGTTGCAAGGCCGCGCGCAGCGCAGCCACGGCCCCGGGATGGAGCGGAGCTGTGCCTCTGTTTCCCCAGTGGTGGGGGACCCGGGGGGCGGCGGTGCCCCCCGACCCCACCGCAGCTCCGTTCTCCCCTCAGGCCTTTCTTTCCCATCACCAAAATAAACCGACCCGCACGGGGGGCGGCTCCAGCCGGGGACACCCCCACACCGCTGTCACCGCCGTCGCCATCCCCGGTGCTGCAGCCCTCACAGCACGCGACAGAAGCGTCACCCCACCGGCGAGGGGACCCCAGCACTCCCCCAGCCCGGCCCTACGGCATCGGGACCCCTTGCCCCAACCCCGCCCCGCCCCCCCCCCAGGCCCCCATACTCACTGGCGGGCGATGGCGTGCTGTAGCCGCTGACGGGCAGCTGGTGCTGGATGCCGGGCAGTGAGCTGGGCGGGGAGAGCCCCCCCAGCATGTGGGGGAAGAAGAAGGCGTAGGGGGTGACGGGGTAGCCGTTCAGGTGCCCCCCCCCGGGCGTGGGGCAGGAGCTGCTGTTGCTGGCCATGGCGGGGCCTCCGGCGCTGGGGGGCACTCAGGCGGGGGGCGCGGGGGGCCGAGCAGAGCATGGGGCTGTCCTGGCACGGAGCGGCTCCAGGTGCTGTGGGGAGAGCAGAGAGAAGGGGTTAAAGTGGGGGCACCGAACCCAGTGCTGCCCCGTGCCTCAGTTTCCCCACATGGAAGCCCGGGGGGGGCACAGCGGTGCCCGGCGCTGCCCCACAGATTACCGCAATCCCCCGATTAGCGGCGCCGCCGCGGGCACTGCGCTCATCCCGGCTTAGCGGCCCCGGGGCGGGGCGGGGGGGGGGGGGGGGGTGGGGACCACAACGCGGGGCACCCCCGGGCCCCACACCTGAATCCCACGGCGCAGGGACAGAGCGCACGGGGTGACCTCGGGGAGGGGCCGCGGGGTTCCCCGAGGACGTCCCCACATCACCACGGCTGCGTGCACTGATTGCGTCGCGGCTCAGCTGCGGGCACAGCCGGAGCGCTGCGCCCCACACGGGGGGGGGGGGGGGGGGCGGCGGTGGGGAGGGGGCCGCGGGTTTCACAACGGGGCCCGGCTGTTTATTTAAGCGCTGGCGCGGGGCCCGGCGGGGGATGTTTATTTGCCGAGCTCTGGCTGCGGCCCCGCGGAGGCGGAAAAGGATCCCGAGGAACAAGGCTGGGCCGCCCGGGGAGGGGCACGGCGCCGCGCGACCCCCAGCGGGCACCCGGGACCCCCACCGCTGCGGGGGGTGCACGGCCCCCACGGGGGGCATTCGGGGAGGGGGGGAGGGGGGGAGGGGGGCGGCTCCGGCTGCCCCAGCGGGTGCTGCGGCGCTGCCCGAGGGCACCGAGGAGGGGACGGCCCCCGGGGGGACCCCGGTGCCAGCCCAGCGCGGGGGCTGCCAAACCCCCCCCCCCCCCCCACCACTGCATTACCCGGAGGGGGGGGGCGGGCGGCGCGGGAAGAACTGTTTATGTTCGCGGGTGCCAAGTGCAACCGGGCGCCGTGCCAGCCGCGCGGGGCCACTTACTCAACGCGCTGCCGGCCCCCCCCCCCCCCCGCCTCCCCCTACCGCAGGGCCGAGACACGGCACGGCCACCGCCCGCCCGGGGCCGCCGCGCGTCTGTCCCAACTCGGGGCATTTCGGGGCCCCCCCCCGGCGCCCCCCGGAAAGGCACCGCGGTGGGTGG